>UFQX01001250.1:0-70149 GCA_900497675.1 Arapaima gigas | reverse complement strand
CCTGCAGGTTGTCGGTGATCACGAGCGTATGCGACTTGCCGTCGTCGGCCTGCTGCCATGCGCAGTAGAGCCCCTCGTTCTCCATCAGCCGATGCACGAAATGCCAGTCGGTGTCGTGCTGGCGCGTGTACGACCGGTTCGGCAGCGGCTTCGACAGCGCGAAGCGGAAATGCCCCTGCGCCTGCGGATGCTGGTTCAGCACGTCGCTGATGATCTGGTCGACGGTCGTGTCGTTCCAGAGCCGCTGATCGCGACGGAACTTCAGGAAGTGGGTGAAATCGGCGAACGCGAGCTGATAGGTCGTGAGCCCGCCGTCGGCACCCAGCCGGCGCGCGGTATGCACGTAGCCGTTGATCGGCCGGTAGCCGAGATCGCCCTGCTGGATCCACAACGTGACGGGCTGTGCGATCAGCTTTTTAAGTTCCACATCGCTGTCGGTCGACAGCACGTCGAGCGTGAACTCGTATGCGCGCCCGATACGTGAGCGACCGACTGCCCGCTGAACGGTCAGGACGTTGGCCCCCAATGGCGTATCGAGCTTCAGCAACCGGTCCTGCTGAAGCAATCCGCCGCGCAACGCGGCGATTGTGTTCTGCATGTTCATGAACGGCCTTTTTTCTTTTGACACGCCCTCGGATGGCGCGAGCATTCGATTTTGCTCGCGCGATTTTACAGACAAAACTTCGCACGCTCTCGAATCTGACCTGATTTAAACGAGCGGAATCCGATCAGCCCGCGTGTCACGCTGGCGGACGGCAATCACGCCCGCCGTCCGGCATATCGATGAAATCGCTTTCAATCAGGGCCAATTCGACTTCCGGCGCGGCCCGGTTGCGAGTAGTGTCTACGTGCCCGTCTTGCGGCCCGCCGCGCCCACCCGGCGCCGGCGCTCACCTCACACCACGCTGACCACTGGAGATCTGCGATGAAACGTTCGAAGTTCCTGCTGTCGGGCCTGCTGCTCGCGTCGGCCCTCGGCTTTACGGCCGTCTCCGCGCACGCGGACGACCTGCTCGATTCAGTGAAGAAAGCCGGCGTGCTGCGCGTCGGCCTCGAAGGCACGTATCCGCCGTTCAACTCACGCGGCACGTCGGGCCAGCTCGAAGGCTTCGACGTCGACGTCGCGAACGCGGTCGCCGGCAAGCTCGGCGTGAAGACGCAGTTCATCCCGACCGAATGGAGCGGCATCATCGCCGGCCTGCAGGCCGGCAAGTTCGACGTGATCGTCAACCAAGTCACGATCACGCCGCAGCGCAAGGAAGCACTCGACTTCAGCCAGCCGTACACGTATTCGGCCGCGCAGCTGATCCAGCGCAAGGACGACTCGCGCAACTTCAAGTCGCTCGACGACTTCAAGGGCAAGAAGCTCGGCGTGACGCTCGGCACCAACTACGACCAGATGGCACGCACCGTGCCCGGTATCGAGGTGCAGACGTATCCGGGCGCGCCGGAGAAGCTGCGCGACCTCGCCGCGGGCCGGATCGAGGCGACGCTCGACGACCGCCTGATGCTGCCGTACATGATCAAGACGTCGAACCTGCCGCTGCGCGCGGGCGCGGTGCTGAACGGCGGCAAGCAGGAAATGGCGATCCCGTTCCGCAAGGGCAACCCGAAGTTCGAGAAGGCGATCAACGATGCGCTCGACTCGCTGCACAAGGACGGCACGTTGAAGAAGATCTCGATGCACTGGTTCGGCAGCGACGTGACCGTGCCGGTCGCGCAGTAAGCGGCCCGGCGCTTCAACGCGTCACGTCCTTCGTTCCGACGAAGGCGTGACGCTGCCCTTCAAGCCGCTTCGTCGAAGCGCGCCAGCAGCATCTGGCCGATCGGTGTCAGCGCCGGGTGCGCGGCCACGGCATTCATGCGTACCTGCGTATCGTCGACCAGCCGTTTCTCGACCAGCACGGCAAAGGCCGGATTCGACGGATCGACGCTGTCCGGCGCACGCGCGACGCGCAGCAGCATCGAGAATTCATGCGGACTCAGCATGGTCCCTGTCTCCTGATCGTCCGCGGTCCGGTTCGAACCGTCGCCGATCGTATTTTCGAATGAAATGGCGCGATGCGTGACCGCTGCGCCGCCGGGCGCGAGATCCCGGTCGGCCCCCACCTGCGACTTGGGCACGTCGTCGCGAGCGGGTTGCGCACGTTCCCGGTCCGGCGGTGCCGCCGCGACGGGAACGTGCAACGTTATGGGCGCCCCATGACGCGACCGTGACAGGAAACGGGGTGCAAATCGGGGCCCGTCACACGCCGCTTCGGTTCGATGCCGCCCCCGATTGACGAAGACGGGCCGCATCGCCTGTCAGGCCGTCAGGTGCCCGCTCGCGGGCCGTTTCGCACCCTTCATCGCGGATCGACCGAATACGGGAAACTCCCATGCTCCGCTCCGTTCGCATGGCGCATGCAGCGCACGACCACGTTCACCGCGCGCCCGAGCGTCATCCCGACGAGCACGCCCCATACCGCGAACGACACCATCACGAAGCCGCCCGTCGCCGCCCACGGTGCATGCACGGCGACCGCGTAATGGATGCCGGTTTCGGCGACGAACGTCAGCATCAGCGTGACGAGCAGGCTCGCGTCGCCGGGCAGGCGCACGCGCAGGCCCGACGAGGCCCGGCGGTACGCGAGCCGCCACCGGCTCGCGTGCAGCCAGCCCAGCGCCGCGCCGCCCAGGACGGCTGCCAGCGCGATCGCATTCGCGTCGACACCCGCATGCGGAAAAAGTCCGTTCAGGCTGGCGATGCCGAGCATCCCGAACGCGACCGGCGAGATCAACGGTCGGACAGCCGGCACCTCGCGCGGGAAACAGCGCTTGATGCCGATATAGAGCAGCACGCAGAACATCACGTACAAGTAAGGCTTCAGGTGAAGGAGCGCGGACATGGTCGGAGTCGCCTGATCGGATGGACACGGCAACACCGTACTGCCCGATCGCGGCAGGCGGCGGGGCTTGCGACGGGCGGCCGGAATTCGCGGACGAGTGGCGCGTCGCGACGATGATCGTTCGCCTGATCGGGCACACCGATGCGCCCACGAATCCGGAGGCCGGCAACTTCCGAACCGAAAAGTCGGCCTTCGACGAGCCGGCCGACGCTTCATGCTCGACGCGAAACCGGCCACGCCCTGTGTCCTTCCGCAGCCCCTTCCACTACACTCGTGACGGAAACCGGCCAACCATCGGCAGCGGAAGCGCTTCGTCGAAGCCGCGCACCGTTCGTCGCAATGCGTGCGCAGTCGGGCCGTCCGGCAGTAAGGTCAGACCATCAGCGCATCGCGCGCCATCCTCACCCGATACCATGCGAGCCACGTCCGACCCTTCGCCGATTCCGCAGCCACCCGCCGGCGCCGAG
Source organism: Arapaima gigas (assembly GCA_900497675.1). Classification (NCBI taxonomy): domain Eukaryota; kingdom Metazoa; phylum Chordata; class Actinopteri; order Osteoglossiformes; family Osteoglossidae; genus Arapaima; species Arapaima gigas. The sequence continues at coordinate 66,794 of UFQX01001250.1, read as the reverse complement.
CCGCGATTGCTGCGCGATCCGGCCGCACTGCTCGCGTTCGCGTGCTTCAACTCGGTCGTCGGCCTGGGTTTCTGGGCGCTCCATTTCCAGGAGCCGCTGTTGCCCGACCTTGTCGTCGCCAACGCGATCGGCTTCTCCGCGCTGCTGCTCAGTCACGCCGGCGACTGGCTCCTGCCGCGCAAGCCGGGGCTCGCGCTCAAGGCCATCGTGATCGCACCGGCCAGCGTGCTCATCGGTTTCGAGATCACGGCAGCGCTCACCAGCGGAAACGTGCCGCACGTGTTCGGGCGCGCCCGCATCGGCACGTGGGACAACTACGGGCCGTCGTTTCTCATCTCGGCGATCCTGTTCGTGTGCGTGTCGCTGTTCCTGCAGTCGATGCGCATGCGCGCGACGCTCGAGACCGAGCGCCGCGAAGCCGCCGAAGCCCGCCAGGCCGAGACGGCGGCGCGCCTGGCGCTGCTGCAGGCGCAGATCGAACCGCACTTCCTGTTCAATACGCTCGCGAACGTGCAGAGCCTGATCGAGCGCGATCCGGCGCGCGCGTCGACGATGCTCGACAGCCTGAACCGCTACCTGCGTGCGAGCCTGCGACGCACGCGCGATGCGACGTCGACGCTCGGCGAGGAGCTCGAGCTCGTCGACGCGTTGCTGAAGATCGCGTCGATCCGGCTCGGCGAGCGGCTTTCATATGCGATCGACGTGCCGGCGGATCTGCATGCACTGCCGTTCTCGCCGCTGCTGCTGCAACCGCTCGTCGAGAATGCGCTGCTGCACGGGATCGAGCCGTCGATCGACGGCGGCGTGATCGTGATTCGCGGCAGGATGCGGGGCGACTGCCTGGAACTGAACGTGATCGATACGGGCGTCGGCCTCGGCAATGGCAACTCGCGCCTGCATGGCGGCGTCGGGCTCGCCAACGTCGCCGCGCGCATCCGGACGCTGCACGGCGAGCGCGGCCGCGTCTCCGTCGAGACGAACGCCGCCGCCGCGCATGGCGTCACCGCGACCCTTCTGATTCCGATCGACTGACATGCCGACCGCACTCATCGCCGACGACGAACCAAACCTGTCCGCCTCGCTCGCGCAGCGGCTCGGTCAGCTCTGGCCCGAACTGGACATCGTCGCGATGCCGCGCAACGGCATCGAAACGCTGGCCGCGCTGAACGCGTCGCCGCGCCCGGACATCGCGTTTCTCGACATCCGGATGCCCGGCATCGACGGCCTGAAGCTCGCGGCGCTGGCACCCGACGTCCATGTCGTGTTCGTCACGGCCTACGACGAATACGCGGTCGATGCGTTCGATCGTGCGGCGGTCGACTACCTGCTGAAACCGGTGACCGACGAGCGGCTGCTGCGCTGTATCGCGAAGCTGCAGCGCGGCGGGCCGGCGCTTGCGCATGCCGATGCGCACGCACAGGTGGCGCAAGCGCGGGACGCGGCGCCGATCCGCTGGCTGACGGTAGGCGTGAAGGATGCAACGCGGCTCGTCTCGGTCGACGACGTGCTGTACTTCCAGGCTTCGGAGAAATACACGGTAATCGTGACGGCCAGCGAACGGCTCGTGATTCGCACGCCGCTGAAGGAATTGATGCAGCGGCTCGATCCCGAGCGGTTCGCGCAGGTGCATCGCGGCGTGATCGTTGCGTACGCAGCGATCGATCGTGTCGAGCGCGATCTGTTGGGAAGGTTGCGGATTCGCGTGCACGGGCAGCGGGAGATGCTGCCGGTCAGTCGGGCGTATGCGGGGTTGTTCAGGCAGATGTGATGCTATCTGCCTCCATGCGCTGTCCCCGGTGGGACGACACTGCCGCCATGCCGTTCGCCGGCGCACGGATCAATTACAGGCGTCGAGCCCGAGCACACCTGTTCGCAGCATCACACGTCCCTTGTCCTTGATGAACGACAGACTGTATGCGCGAATGCGCTGCCCGGCGACACACTGGGCACGGCTTGTATCGATCGAGTAATTGAATTCGGAAACGCACTGCCCGACAGGGAACGTCGACGACATACGCACGGCATCGGGACTGTGGTCGCGTCCGGGATAGTACAGATAGGCCGCGTCATGCGCGTTCTTGAACGATCCGAACACGTCCGGATGCTGCGCAAGGAATATGGCAACGGCGCGCGCCCGTGCCGGACCGCTCGTCGTGGCCGCAAGCGACCGCGACAGTTCCGTGATGTTCGTGCCGAGCGAAAACTTCGGTGCCGCATACATCGCGAAACCGTCCGGCGACGGGTATGTCGCCCAGAAGTCGCGATCCATCTGCTGGACCTCGGCTTGCGTCAGGCAGACTTGCGCCAACGGTCGGGATAATGCGGCAGTACTACCACCAGCCAGCACCGAAACCAGGACAGTGACGCACCACGTTTTAACGATCTGCATTTTCTTTTTCTGGGCAAAGGGAACGCGACCGCAGAAACGACAAAGGGCCGGGAGGCAAAACCTCCCGGCCCTTCGTTCAATGTGGTGCCGGCTGCAGGACTCGAACCCGCCACCTGATGATTACAAATCAACTGCTCTACCAGATGAGCTAAGCCGGCGTAGCGCGAGATTCTACCTCATTTCACGATCTTGAGGCGAGGTCTGCTGCCACCTTTTGAACCGTCGCCATCGCCGTCGGTTTTCGGCGGCTCGTCGGCGCCTTCGGAGGGTTCCTCGTTCGCGCCGCTGTCGGCCACCGGCGTCAACACGGCCGGCGATTCGTCGCGCTGCGCATCATCCGTCTGCGGCGCATCTTCATCGAACGCACCCGAATCCGCGCCTTCACCCGCGACCGCATCGACCTGGAACGCCATGCCCTGCCCGTTCTCGCGCGCATAGATCGCGAGCACGTTGGCAACCGGAATCTCGATCTTGTGCGCCTTCCCGGAGAACCGGGCCGTGAACTCGATCCACTCGTTGCCCATCTGCAACTGGCTCGTCGCCTCGAAGCTGATGTTGAGCACGATCTCGCCGTCACGCACGAACTGACGCGGTACGCGCGTCGAGTTGTCGACCCTCACCGCGATATGCGGCGTGTAACCGTTATCGGTGCACCACTCGTACAACGCGCGCAGCAGATAAGGCTTCGTTGAAATCTCTTGCATCACAATCCTCGAACCCGGAGCGGGGGCGCGGCACGCCGCGCCGCCCTCTCCGTCATGCACTCATTGCACCATCAACGACGCATGACCTTTTCGGACGGCGTCAGTGCTTCGATGTAGGCCGGACGGCTGAAGATCCGCTCGGCGTACTTCATCAGCGGCGCGGCGTTCTTCGACAGCTCGATGCCGTAGTGATCCAGACGCCACAGCAGCGGCGCGATCGCGACGTCGAGCATCGAGAATTCTTCGCCGAGCATGTACTTGTTCTTCACGAAGATCGGCGCGAGCTGCGTCAGGCGATCGCGAATCGCGAGGCGTGCCTTCTCGTGGTTCTTCTCTGCTGCCTTGCCCTTCTCGTTCTCGAGCGTGCTGACGTGGACGAACAGTTCCTTCTCGAAATTGAGCAGGAACAGGCGTGCACGTGCGCGCTGCACGGGATCGGCCGGCATCAGTTGCGGATGCGGGAAGCGCTCGTCGATGTACTCGTTGATGATGTTCGATTCGTACAGGATCAGGTCGCGCTCGACCAGGATCGGTACCTGACCGTACGGGTTCATCACCGAAATGTCTTCCGGCTTGTTGAACAGGTCGACGTCACGGATTTCGAAATCCATGCCCTTCTCGAACAGCACCAGCCGGCAACGCTGGGAGAACGGGCAAGTTGTGCCGGAATACAGAACCATCATGTTTGCGTTTCCTCAAAAAAGCCGAGGGCCGGCACGCGGCGAACTCCTTGCGGGGTTCCACCTTGCGCCGGCCCCACGCCGGTCAGGCGTGATTACTTGATATCTTTCCAGTACGCGGCATTGAGCCGCCAGGCCAGGAAAGTCAGGACACCGAGAAAGATCAGCACCCATACGCCGAGGCGTTTGCGGGTCTGCTGAGCCGGCTCGGACATCCAGGTCATGTACGCCACCAGGTCGGCAACCGCAGAATCATAATCCACTGCGGACAGTGTCCCCGGTGTGACCTGCTGGAAGCCGACGAGCGTATGGACCTTCTCGCCCGTCTCCTCGTCCGTCTTGTCTTCGAATTTGGCGGTGCGCTGCCCCTGCAGCTGCCACAGTACATGAGGCATGCCGACGTTCTCGAACACCGCGTTGTTCCAGCCGCTCGGCCGCGTGTCGTCGCGGTAGAAACTCCGCAGATACGTATACAGCCAGTCGCGGCCGCGCGCACGCTCCTCGACCGACAGGTCGGGCGGCGAGGTGCCGAGCCAGTTCTTCGCGTCTTCGGGCCGCATCGCAACGGACATCGTGTTGCCGACCTTGTCGGTCGTGAACAGGAGATTCTTTTCGATCTCCTTCTGGGATATGCCCAGATCCGTCAGACGGTTGTAGCGCATCAGGTTCGCGCTGTGGCAGTTCAGGCAATAGTTTACAAACAATTGCGCGCCGTGCTGAAGCGAAACGAGATTTTCCGTGTTATCGGGCGCCCGGTCGAGCGGAAAATTACCTTCCGCCCGAACCGCCGGCGCCACCAGCAGCGCACAGGCGGTCGCCCCGATCAGCGCGAGTGTCGAAAGCAGTTTCTTCATGTCGTTCTCTCCTCGCTCACGTTAATGGGGCTTGAAGCGCACCCGCTCCGGCGGCTGCTTGAACGTGCCAAGCGGCGTCCAGACGGGCATGCCGAGGAAGAACGCGAAGTAGATCAGCGCACAGGCCTGCGCGATCAGTGTCGAGGCCGGCGATGGCGGTCGCGTGCCCAGGAACCCGAGGGTCAGGAACGCCACGACGAAGATCCCGAGAAACACCTTGTGGAACAGCGGCCGGTAGCGGATCGACTTCACCGGGCTGCGGTCGAGCCACGGCAGGAAGAACAGCGTGATCACCGCCGACCCCATCACGACGACGCCCCAGAACTTCGACTCCGTCAGGTACATGAACACGACGATCGCCGCGGCCAGCACCGGCAGGCTGACCTTCCACTTGCCGCGCGCGCGGATCAGCGCGAGCACGCCGAGCAGCACGATCACGATCATCAGCACGATCTTGAACGGGTCGGTGGTCGCGCGCAGCATCGCGTAGAACGCGGTGAAGTACCAGACCGGCGCGATCTCGGGCGGCGTCTGCAGCGGGTTCGCCGGGACGAAGTTGTTCGCCTCGAGGAAGTAGCCGCCCATTTCCGGCGAGAAGAACACGATCAGCGCGAACACCATCAGGAACACGCACACGCCGAGGAAATCGTGCACCGAGTAGTACGGGTGGAACGGGATGCCGTCGAGCGGAATGCCGTTGTCGTCCTTCTTCGCCTTGATCTCGATGCCGTCCGGGTTGTTCGAGCCCACTTCGTGCAGCGCAACGAGGTGCGCGATCACGAGGCCGACCAGCACGAGCGGAATCGCGATCACGTGGAACGCGAAGAAGCGGTTCAGCGTGACGTCCGACACGACGTAGTCGCCGCGAATCCACAACGACAGGTCGGGGCCGACGAACGGGATCGCCGAGAACAGGTTCACGATCACCTGCGCACCCCAGAACGACATCTGGCCCCACGGCAGCAGGTAGCCGAAGAACGCCTCGGCCATCAGGCACAGGAAGATCGCGCAGCCGAAGATCCACACGAGCTCGCGCGGCTTGCGGTACGACCCGTAAAGCAGCCCGCGAAACATGTGCAGATAAACGACCACGAAGAACATCGACGCGCCCGTGGAGTGCATGTAGCGGATCAGCCAGCCCCACGGCACCTCGCGCATGATGTACTCGACCGACGCAAACGCGAGCGTCGAGTCGGGCTTGTAGTTCATCGTCAGGAAGATGCCCGTGACGATCTGGTTGACGAGCACCAGCAGCGCGAGGGAGCCGAAGAAGTACCAGAAGTTGAAGTTCTTCGGCGCGTAGTACTCGGAAACGTGCTTCTTCCAGGTGGACGTGAGCGGGAAGCGCTGATCGATCCAGCCGGTGAGACCTGTCGTGGAGACTTCCTTGTTGTCGGCCATCACGCTTCTCCTTTCTCGTCCTTGCCGATCACGAGGGTCGTTGCCGACGTGAACATGTAGGGCGGGATGTCGAGATTCTGAGGCGCCGGTTTGTTCTTGAACACACGGCCGGCGAGGTCGTAGGTCGAACCATGGCACGGGCAGAGGAAGCCGCCCGGCCAGTCGTCCGGCAGGTTCGGCTGCGGACCCGGCGTGAAGCGTTGGCTTGGCGTGCAGCCGAGGTGCGTACACACGGCCATCACGACGAGAATGTTCTTGCGATCGGCCCGCGCGCGATATTCGTTCGCGCAATACGCGGGCAACGGCATCGTATAGGGCTTTTCGGTGGTCGGATCGGCCACTTCCTTGTCGGCCTTGACCACGTCGGCCAGCATTGCGTCGGTGCGGTTCAGGATCCACACCGGCTTGCCGCGCCACGGAACGGTCACCATTTCACCGGGCTTCAGCCCGCTGATGTCGACTTCGACCGGTGCACCGGCCGCTTTCGCTTTCGCGGACGGCGCAAGCGACGCCGCGAAAGGTATGACGGTGGCTACGCCTCCCACGCCACCTGCTACGGATGTCGCAATCAGCCAGGTACGGCGGCCGCTGTCGACGCGTTTCTCTTCCTTGTCTCGCATCACACGCCCCACTTCTGAGTTGGATTTTCCGTCACGACTTTTCATTCCGCCGCTAGTTTGCGCGAATGGAGTCGCCATTTACAAGGCCCGGAGATGAAAATCCCTTCGAAGTGATTGATAGTCAAGGGTTTTCCCCCACTATCGGAGCGATTAAATCATTTCGCTTTTAAGTGTTCGCTACATTGCGAAATTTCGATGCGCTGCCGCAAATCCGGCATTCAGACGGGGTTATGAATATCGATAAAAAGGTGTTCGATATCGAATTCTTCGGACAAGTGGGCGCCAAGTGCCTGGATTCCGTAGCGCTCGGTCGCATGGTGCCCTGCCGCAACGAACGCGACGCCGCTCTCGGCAGCCGTATGCGTCACGTATTCGGACACCTCGCCGGTCAGGAACACGTCCGCGCCCGCGTCGATCGCCGCGTCGAAATAGCTTTGCGCGGCGCCCGTGCACCACCCGATGCGGCGCAACTGCATGTCCGGATCACCGAGCACGAGCGGCGTGCGGCCGAGCGTACGCTCGACCTTCGCGACGAAGTGCTCGAGCGTGACGGGCATCGGCAGCGTCGCCATCCAGCCGAGGTCGCCTTCGCCGAACCGCTGCTCGCCGATCAGGCCGAGCCGCTCGCCGAGCTGGGCGTTGTTGCCGTATTCGGGATGCGCGTCGAGCGGCAGGTGGAACGCAAAGAGGTTCAGGTCGTTCGCGAGCAGCAGCTTCAGGCGCTGGTACTTGCGGCCCGTGATCTGCGGCGGTTCGTTGCGCCAGAAATAGCCGTGATGGACCAGCACGGCATCCGCCCCCCATTCGAGCGCGGCTTCGAGAAACGCGACCGACGCCGTCACGCCGGTGGCGATCTTCTCGATCTTGCGACGCCCCTCGACCTGGAGGCCATTCGGGCAATAGTCCTTGAAGCGCGCGGTTTCAAGGGTATTGTTCAAGTACAATTCAAGTTCGATCCGATCCATATAAACCTCTAATCCATTCAGATGCTTAGACGCTTCTGGCTGTTCTTCGCGCAGGCGGTCACCGTACTGCTCGCGCTGATGTTCATCGTCGTGACGCTCAAGCCGCAATGGCTGCAACGGCAAGGACAGCTCGGCAAGCAGCTCGCCACGCCGATCGTTGCGCTGCGAGAAGTCGCGCCGGGCATCGGCGGCGCACCGGCGACCACGTCGTACGCCGAAGCCGCGCAAAAGGCGATGCCGGCCGTCGTCAACGTATTCTCCAGCAAGGACGGCTCGCTACCGCCCGACCCGCGCGCGAAAGATCCGCTGTTCCGCTACTTCTTCGGCGACCGCAACGCCCGCAAGCAGCAGGACGAACCGGCCGCGAACCTTGGCTCGGGCGTTATCGTGAGCCCTGAAGGTTACATTCTAACGAACCAGCACGTCGTGGACGGCGCCGACCAGATCGAAGTCGCGCTCGCCGACGGCCGCACCGCCACCGCGAAGGTGATCGGCAGCGATCCCGAGACCGATCTCGCGGTGCTGAAGATCAACATGACGAACCTGCCGACGATCACGCTCGGCCGCTCGGACCAGTCGCGGGTCGGCGATGTCGTACTCGCGATCGGCAACCCGTTCGGCGTCGGCCAGACGGTCACGATGGGGATCATCAGCGCGCTGGGCCGCAACCACCTCGGCATCAACACGTTCGAGAACTTCATCCAGACCGATGCGCCGATCAACCCCGGCAACTCGGGCGGCGCGCTGGTCGACGTGAACGGCAACCTGCTCGGCATCAACACTGCGATCTACTCGCGTTCGGGCGGCTCGCTCGGCATCGGCTTCGCGATCCCCGTGTCGACCGCGCGCACGGTGCTCGAAAGCATCATCACGACGGGCTCGGTCACGCGCGGCTGGATCGGCGTCGAGCCGCAGGACGTCACGCCGGAGATCGCCGAGTCGTTCGGGCTGACGCAGAAATCGGGCGCGATCGTCGCCGGCGTGCTGCAGGGCGGCCCGGCCGACAAGGCCGGCATCAAGCCGGGCGACATCCTGGTCTCGGTCAACGGCGACGAGATCACCGACACCACGAAGCTGCTGAACACCGTCGCGCAGATCAAGCCCGGCACGCCGACCAAGGTGCACGTCGTGCGCAAGGGCAAGGAGCTCGATGTGAGCGTCGTGATCGGCAAGCGCCCGCCGCCGCCGAAGCAGACGCTCGACGAGCAGGACAGCGATACGGAGTGACGTCCGGCGAGCGGCGCACGGCCGCATGCCCCGGATACCACCGTCTGAAAGTAAAAGGGCAGCCGGTTGGCTGCCCTTTTACTTTGTATCGAAAAAACTTGTTGCCAGGAAGATGGCCCCGCCATCCGCCCCCCGGCCGACTACGTTCACCGGGTTTTACTCAAGCCTGGCGCCGAAGGTCCGGCCGCCGCGCGCCGCCCGGCACACTCATCAACTGGCGGCTTCGCCGTTCCCCGCCTCGCCTTCCTCGGCCGGCTTCTTCGGCACGAAGAACCGCGCGGCCAGCAGCCCGATCTCGAACAGCACGACCAGCGGCAATGCGAGCATCAGTTGCGAGAACACGTCCGGCGGCGTGACGACCGCCGCGACGACGAACGCGCCGACGATCACGTACGGCCGCATTTCCTTCAGCTTCTTCAGCGACAGCACGCCCATCCGGACGAGCAGCACGACGACGATCGGCACCTCGAACGTGACCCCGAACGCGATGAACATCCCGAGCACGAAGCTCAGGTAGTTGTCGATGTCGGTTGTCATTTCCGCGCCAAGCGGCGCGTTGTAGTGCGCCATCACGCGGAAGATCGTCGGGAACACGAGGAAGTACGCGAACGCCATCCCGCACAGGAACAGCAGGTAGCTGCTGCCGACGAGCGGCGCGACGAGCTTCTTCTCGTGCTGGTACAACCCCGGCGCGACGAATGCCCAGATCTGGTACAGCACGATCGGCAGCGCGATCACCAGCGCGACGAGCATCGTGACCTTCATCGGCACGAAGAACGAGCCGGTGACGTCGGTGACGATCATCTTGCCGTCTTTCGGCAGGTTCTCCATCAGCGGCCGCGCGAGCAGCCGGAAGATGTCGGGCGCCCAGTAGACGAGCCCGAGGAACACGACGATCACGGCCGCGCCCGCGCGAATGATGCGATCGCGAAGCTCGACGAGATGGGAAATGAAGGTTTCTTCCGGGGCGTCGCCCGGGTTCTGCTGGGGGTCGCTCACACCGGCCCTCGGTAGGATTGACGAGCGAGCATGCGCTCGACTCAGAAGAAGCGCGTCGGCCGGCGCAGGCTGGCCGGCTGGTGGCGCGCGACACGCGCGGCGCCCGACTGCACGTGCGTACGGCGGGTGGTCGCGCGCTTGTACCAGGCAGGCGCAGCCGCCTGCTTGACGCGCCAGTTGCGGCGCTTCGGCGCGAGCGCGGCCGTACTGCCGCGCCACGACGGCATGTCGGAACCCGTCGAACCGGCGTCGCCCGCCGCTTCGTTGAGACTGCCGACCGCGGAATGCCACGTGTCGTTCAGGTCCTTCTCGTGCTCACGCAGGTTGTCGTGAATCGTCGTCTCGACATTGCGCGCGGCCGTCTCGAAATCGGTCTTCATCGTCCGCAGCGCGTCGAGTTCGATTTCGCGCGAGACCTCGGCCTTCACGTCGTTGATGTACCGCTGCGCACGGCCGAACAGCGCGCCTGCCGTACGCGCAACGCGCGGCAGGCGCTCGGGGCCGAGCACCACGAGCGCGACGACGCCGATCAGCGCCATCTTCGAAAGACCGAGATCCAGCATCGCGAATGCCTGTCAGCGTAACGGCGTTACGCCTTGTTCGAGTCGGAACGCGTCGTTTCCTTCGCGTTGACGTCGACCGAGCCCGAACGCGGCAGTTGCTGCGCGTCCGCCGGTGCTTCACCGTCCTTCATGCCGTCCTTGAAACCCTTCACGGCGCTGCCGAGATCGTTGCCGATGTTGCGCAGCTTCTTGGTACCGAAAACCAGCGCGACGATCAGCAGCACGATCAGCCAGTGCCAAATGCTCAATCCACCCATGATGAAACCTCTCCTCAACCACGCCGCCAGGCGGCGTAAATCGCCGGCAACGCGCCGGCTTCGACCATCGATGCGGGGAAACGCCCCGCGCCGTCAACCCATCCGCTGCCAGGGGCGCGGGCCGGCCAGGATATGCGCGTGCAGGTGGTAGACCTCCTGCCCGCCGCCCGGGCCCGTGTTGATCACCGTACGGAAACCGGTTTCGCCTCCCGTATACGCGACGCCGAGCTGGCTGGCGAGACGCGAGACGAGCAGCATCAGCCGGCCGAGCATCGGCGCATCGGCGTCGTTCGCCGCCGACAGCGTCGGCAGATGCTGGCGCGGAATCACGAGCACGTGTGTCTCGGCCGCCGGGCGGATGTCGCGGAACGCGACGAATTCGTCATCCTCGTGCACCTTCGTGCTCGGGATCTCGCCTGCCGCGATCTTGCAGAACAGGCAATTCGGATCGTGACTCATGTTGCTCCTGCAGACGCCCGCCCGCGGCCGGTCAGAACCAGGCCTGCGGATCGAGCGGCTTGTTGTCGTTCAGGTACAGCCAACCCTTGATGATACGGTACAGCGTCCAAATCCATGTGACAAACATCACCGCGAATCCGATCACCACGAACATCAGCGCGAACCCGATCACGTACGCAATCAGCGCACGCCAGAACGTGCGGATCTGCCACTCGAAGTGAGCCGCATACGGCGTACCGGCCACATCGTCGCGCTTCACGTAGTTGATGATGATCGCGATGATGCCCGTGACGCCGCCCGTCAGCCAATGAAACGCATAGAGGCCGTAGAGCACGTGAGTCAGCGTGCGCAGCCCGTTCAGGCGCTCGGCGTCCGCGGCCCCCGGCACCGACGGCGGCGGAAACTGGCTTGGCGTATCGGTCATGATGCTACCCCCGTTAGATGACAATTCTTACAGCTTACCGCACTGTGGCCATCCCGCGACAAGGGGCTGTCACCCGCCGTTTTCCTCGCGCTCGCGACGCTTGCGCAGGGCCTTCTCCTCGATACCCGACAGCCCTTCGCGGCGCTCGAGCTCCGCGATCACGTCGGCCGGGCTCAAGTCGAAATGCGACAGCATCACGAGGCAGTGGAACCACAGGTCGGCCACCTCGCCGACGAGTGCGGTCGGCGCGCCGCCCTGGCGCACGTCCTTCGCAGCCAGCACGACTTCCGTCGCCTCTTCGCCGATCTTCTTCAGCACCGCGTCGTCGCCCTTGTGGAACAGGCGCGATACGTACGATTGATCGGGATCGCCGCCCTTGCGGCTATCGATCACGGCCGCGAGGCGCAGCAGCGTGTCTTCGGTCGATTGCGTCATTTGTAGATGTGTTCGGGATCTTTCAGCACCGGTTCGACCGCGACCCAGTCGCCGCTGTCGACGGTGCCTTCGAATTTCTGGAAGAAGCACGAATGCCGGCCGGTGTGGCACGCGATGCCCGACACCTGCTCGACCTTCAGCAGCACGACGTCCTCGTCGCAGTCGAGCCGCACCTCGTGCACGTGCTGCACGTGGCCCGACTCCTCGCCCTTGAACCACAGGCGCTTGCGCGAGCGCGAATAGTAGACCGCGCGCTGCGTCTCGATCGTCTTCGCCAGTGCCTCGCGGTTCATCCACGCGAACATCAGCACGTCGTTCGTCGACGCCTCCTGCGCGATCACCGGCACGAGGCCGTTGTCGTCCCAGCGGACCTTGTCGAGCCACGCGGGCAATGCATTCGTTTCCGTATTCATCACAGCCTCACCGGGATGCCCTGGTCGGCCATGAAGCGCTTCGCCTCGCCGACCGTGTGCTCGCCGTAGTGGAAGATGCTCGCGGCCAGCACCGCATCGGCGCGGCCGTCCTTGATGCCGTCCGCGAGATCCTGCAGGCAACCGACGCCGCCCGACGCGATCACCGGCACCGGCACTGCATCCGACACGCCGCGCGTGAGCGCGAGGTCGAAGCCGGACTTGGTGCCGTCGCGGTCCATGCTCGTGAGCAGGATCTCGCCCGCGCCGAGCTCGGCCATCTTGCGCGCCCATTCGATCGCGTCGAGGCCCGTGTTCTTGCGGCCGCCGTGCGTGAAGACTTCCCAGCGCGGCGTCTCGCCATCGGCCGACACGCGCTTCGCGTCGATCGCGACGACGATGCACTGCGAGCCGTACTTGTCGGCCGCGTCGCGCACGAGCTGCGGGTTCGCGACTGCAGACGAATTCATGCTGACCTTGTCCGCGCCCGCGTTCAGCAGGCGCCGCACGTCCTCGACGGCGCGCACGCCGCCGCCGACGGTCAGCGGAATGAAGACCTGCGACGCGACGGCCTCGATGATCGGCAGGATCAGGTCGCGCTGGTCGGACGTCGCGGTGATGTCGAGGAAGGTCAGTTCGTCGGCGCCCTGGTCGTCGTAGCGGCGCGCGATTTCGACGGGATCGCCGGCATCGCGCAGCTCGACGAAATTGACGCCCTTGACGACACGCCCGGCAGTCACGTCCAGGCAGGGGATGATGCGTTTAGCTAGAGCCATGATGTTGCGCCAAATGCCGCGCTGGGACGGCCGGTTACGGAAGCCTCGCGCGAGGCTTCCGGTGGAGCCGCCTGCAGGCAGCCCCGGCGAGCGGGACAACCGCGCTTACGCGTTGTCGAGTTCGCCGTTCAGTTCGTCCGCGCGCTTTTGCGCGGCCGCGAAATCGAGATCGCCGGAGTAGATCGCACGGCCGCAGATCACGCCTTCGACGCCGTGCTCTTCGACTTCGCACAGGTTCTCGATGTCCGTGAGGTTCGACAGGCCGCCGCTGGCGATCACCGGGATGCCGACCGCCTGCGCGAGCTTCACGGTCGCCTCGATGTTGATGCCCTGCAGCATCCCGTCGCGGCCGATGTCCGTGTAGACGATCGATTCGACGCCGTAGTCCTCGAACTTGCGCGCGAGATCGATCACTTCGTGGCCGGTCAGCTTGCTCCAGCCGTCGGTCGCGACCTTGCCGTCCTTCGCGTCCAGGCCGACGATGATGTTGCCGGAGAACGCGGTGCACGCGTCCTGCAGGAAGCCGGGGTTCTTCACGGCGGCCGTACCGATGATCACGTAGGACAGGCCGGCGTCGAGATACTTCTCGATCGTCTCGAGGCTGCGGATGCCGCCGCCGAGCTGTACGGGGATTTCATCGCCGACTTCGTCGAGGATCGCTTCGATCGCCTCGAGGTTCTTCGGCTTGCCGGCGAATGCGCCGTTCAGGTCGACGAGATGGAGCCGCCGGGCGCCGAGATCGACCCACTTGCGGGCCATCGCCGCCGGGTCCTCGGAGAAAATCGTGGCCTGGTCCATATCGCCCTGTTTGAGGCGCACACACTGACCGTCTTTGAGGTCGATGGCCGGAATCAGCAACATAGCAATCGGGTGTCGTCGTGGAAAAAGAAAAGAATCCGGCGCGTACCGGCCAATCCGGTACCGCGCCGTCTCGCTAGTTTAGTACAACTCTTTCGGCACATAAGCGCGCAAGCCCCGCGCGACGGGCCTTTCCGGCCTGCCGACTGTGGTTCGCGCACCACGTTTACGGTTTCCAGTGTACGAAGTTGCGATACAGACGCAACCCGACCTCCGCGCTTTTCTCGGGGTGGAATTGGGTCGCGAAGAGATTGTCCCGCGCGACCGCGGACGTAAACGGCGCGCCGTAGGCCGTTTCGCCAACCGTATGCGCCGGGTTGTCCGGCGTCACGTAATAGCTGTGCACGAAGTAGAAATACGCGTCGTCGGGCACGCCGTCCCACAGCGGGTGCGGCTGCGACTGGCGCACGCGGTTCCAGCCCATCTGCGGCACCTTGAAGCGCGAGCCGTCGTCCTGCAGGCGGCCGTCGAGCTCGAAACGCACGACCTTGCCGGGCAACAGGCCGAGGCCCTTCGTGTCGCCTTCCGCACTCCAGTCGAACAGCATCTGCTCGCCGACGCACACGCCGAGTAGCGGCTTCGTGCGCGAGGCCTCGATCACGGCCTCCTGCAGGCCCGATTCGCCGAGGCTGCGCATGCAGTCGGGCATCGCGCCCTGGCCGGGCAGCACGACACGGTCGGCCGCGCGGATCGCGGCCGGCGTGTCGACGATCGCCACGTCGGCGGCCGGTTCGGCCTTCTTGAGCGCCTGCGCGACCGAGCGCAGGTTGCCCATCCCATAATCCACAATCGCAATCGAAGTTTTCATCTCAGTGCAGGCAGTAGCGCCCTCAGTCCGTTGACGATGAATTCCACCGCCAGCGCCGACAGCATCAGACCCATCAGCCGCGTGGCGATGTTGATGCCCGTGCGGCCGATCCAGTTCGCGATCGGCTCGGCGAGCCGCATCGCGACGAAACACAGAAAAGCCAGGACCGCGCCGATCGCGACCAGCCCGGCCCGCTCATACCAGTGATGCGAGTTCGCCGCATAGATGATCACCGTGCTGATCGAGCCGGGGCCCGTGAGCAGCGGAATCGCCAGCGGCACGACCGCGATGTTGTCCTTCAGCTCGGCCTCGTGGCGCTCCTCCGGCGTCGATCGCGTGTTGCCGATCTGCGCGTTCAGCATGTTGATCGCCATCAGCAGCATGATGATCCCGCCGCCCACTTCGAGCGAGCCGACCGAAATGCCGAAGAAGTCGATGATCTGCTGCCCGAGCAGCGTCGTCACCGTGATCACGCAGAACACCGATACCGACGCGATCCGGATCGTGCGCCGCCGCTCGGCATCCGTCTGCTGCGCCGTCAGGCTCAGGAAGAACGGCACCGCGCCGACCGGGTTGATCAGCGCCAGCAGCGAAATGAACGATTTGAGCAGATCCATCGCAAGCCGGCGCCGCGCGCCGAAGCCGTGAGGTTGTCCTTGACGCTCCGTCCGGTCAGTTCAGGTTCAGAGACTGCCCTTCGTCGACGGGATCTGCCCCGCCGCACGCTCGTCCAGCTCCACCGCTGCGCGCAGCGCACGGCCGAAGGCCTTGAACACCGTCTCGAGCTGATGGTGCGCGTTGATCCCGCGCAGGTTGTCGATGTGCAGCGTGACGCCCGCGTGGTTCACGAAACCGCGGAAGAATTCGATCGACAGGTCGACGTCGAACGTGCCGATCCGCGCCCGCGTGAACGGCACGTGGAATTCGAGGCCCGGCCGGCCGGAGAAGTCGATCACGACGCGCGACAGCGCCTCGTCGAGCGGCACGTACGAATGGCCGTAGCGGCGGATGCCCTTGCGGTCACCGATCGCCTTCGCGACGGCCTGCCCGAGCGTGATGCCGACATCTTCGACCGTGTGGTGGTCGTCGATATGCGTATCGCCATGCGCTTCAACCTCGAGATCGACCAGACCGTGTCGCGCGATCTGGTCGAGCATATGGTCGAGGAACGACACGCCGGTGGCCAGCTTCTGCTGGCCCGTGCCGTCGAGATTGAGCTTCACACGGATCTGCGTTTCGCTGGTATTGCGAACGACTTCCGCCACACGCATGGCAATTCCTTGACTGAGTCGATGTAAATGGGGATTGATCGTTTCGCGCAGCGGCGACCAGAGGCTCAACCGGGCAGCGCGAGTTTCAAAGCGGCCAGCAGGCGCGCGTTTTCGTCGGGAGAACCGACGGTCAGCCGCACGCATTCAGCCAGCAACGGATGCATTTTACTCACGTTTTTGACCAAAACCCGCTCGGTGAGCAGCGCGTCGAACACGGCGGCCGCGTCCGGCACGCGCACCAGCAGGAAATTGCCGGCGCTCGGGAACACCGTCGTGCCCGGCAGCGCGGCCACTTCCTGTGCGAGACGCGTGCGTTCCGCCCGCAGGTCGGCCGCCTGCGCGTCGAGCACGTCGAGGTGGTCGAGCAGGAAGTCGGCGGTCGCCTGGGTCAGCACGTTGATGTTGTACGGCGGGCGCACCTTGTCGAATTCGGTCAGCCACGCGGGCGAACCGACCAGATAGCCGAGGCGGATGCCCGCGAGGCCGAGCTTCGACACCGTGCGCATCACGACGACGTTGTCGAACTCGGCGGCGCGCGGCAGCCACGAGCGAACGGCGAACGGCTGGTACGCCTCGTCGATCACGACCAGGCTGTGCCGCGCGGCCGCGACGATCCGTTCGATGTCGCCATCGTCGTACAGCGTGCCGGTCGGGTTGTTCGGGTACGCGAGATAGACGAGCGCCGGACGATGCTCGGCGACAGCCGCGAGCATCGCGTCGACGTCGAGCGTCAGGTCGGCCTTCAGCGGCACGCCGACGAATTCGAGCTGCGCGAGCTTCGCGGACAGTTCGTACATCACGAAGCCCGGCACCGGCGCGAGCACCTTCGCGCCCGGCTTCGCACAGGCCATCGACATCATGCTGATGATTTCGTCCGAACCGTTGCCGAGCAGCACGTCGCAGCCGGGCGGCACGCCCATCGCATGGCGCAGCTTGTCGAGCAGCGCGGTCGGGCGCGGCGCCGGGTAGCGGTTCAGCGCGACCTGCGCGAGACGCTCGCCGAGCGCCGCGGCGAGCGGTTCGGGCAGCGGGTACGGGTTCTCCATCGCGTCGAGTTTCACGAACCCGCTCGCGTCCGGCACCGGGTAGCTCGTCATCGCGAGCACGTCGCGGCGGATGATGTCTTGTGGCGTCGTCATGGTCTCAAGCCGGCGTACGTCGCGCCGGCGTCAATGGGTCGGCAGGGCGGCGGCTGCCGCCCTGCACAGGAGTCTCCCGCCCCGGCCTTCGGGGGCCGGCCGGGCGGCACATCAGCGCCGGCTGCGGCCCCGCGCAGCGTGCGGTCAGTTCTTCATCCGGAACTCGGCGCTCTTCGCGTGCGCCTGCAGCCCTTCGCCGTACGCGAGCTCGGACGCGATCTCGCCGAGCGTCTGCGCGCCTTCCGCGCTGACCTCGATCACGCTCGAGCGCTTGATGAAGTCGTACACGCCGAGCGGCGACGAGAAGCGCGCGGTGCGCGACGTCGGCAGCACGTGGTTCGGGCCCGCGCAGTAGTCGCCGAGGCTTTCGCTCGTGTAGCGGCCAAGGAAGATCGCGCCCGCATGGCGGATCTGCTGGCCCCATTGCTGCGGCTCAAGCGCGGAAATTTCCAGGTGCTCGGGCGCGATGTCGTTCGCGATCCGGCACGCTTCGGCCATGTCGCGCACCTTGATCAGCGCGCCACGGCCTTCGAGCGACGCGCGAATCACGTCCCGGCGCGGCATCGACGGCAGCAGCTCGTCGATCGCCTTTTCGACGCGCTCGAGGAACGCACCGTCCGGGCACAGCAGGATCGATTGCGCGAGTTCATCGTGCTCGGCCTGCGAGAACAGGTCCATCGCGACCCAGTTCGGATCGGTCGTGCCGTCGCACAGCACGAGAATTTCCGACGGCCCGGCGATCATGTCGATGCCGACCGTGCCGAACACGCGGCGCTTCGCCGACGCGACGTACGCGTTGCCGGGGCCGCAGATCTTGTCGACGGCCGGCACCGTCGCCGTGCCGTACGCGAGCGCGCCGACCGCCTGCGCACCGCCGATCGTGAACACGCGATCGACGCCGCCGAGCAGCGCCGCGGCGAGCACGAGGTCGTTCTTCACGCCGTCCGGCGTCGGCACGACCATCACGATCTCGCCGACGCCCGCGACGCGCGCGGGAATCGCGTTCATCAGCACCGACGACGGATACGCGGCCTTGCCGCCCGGCACGTACAGGCCGACGCGGTCGAGCGGCGTGATCTTCTGGCCGAGCACCGTGCCGTCGCTTTCCGTGTACTGCCAGCTGTGCGTGCCGCACTCGATTTTCTGCTTCTCGTGGTACGCACGCACCCGCGCGGCAGCGGCTTCCAGCGCCGCGCGCGCCTTCGGCGCGAGGCCGTCGAGCGCCGTCTGCAGCGCGTCCTGCGGCAGCTCCAGCGCGGCGACGCTCGTCGCGTTCAGCCGGTCGAAGCGGTTCGTGTACTCGAGCACCGCGGCGTCGCCGCGCGACTTCACGTCGGCGAGGATCTGCGCGACCGATTGCTCGATCGCCGCATCTTCGCTCGCCTCGAATGCGAGCAGCGCGCGCAGCTCGGCGCCGAAGCCTTCGCTCGTCGAATCGAGCTTGCGGATGGTGATGGACATGGGAGTTCCGTTACGGTGATGCGCTCAACCGCCATTCTGCGACGCGCGTTCGAACGCGTCGAGAATCGGCTTGAGCGCCGTGCGCTTCAACTTCAGCGCAGCCTGGTTCACGACGAGGCGCGACGAGATCGCCATGATCTCCTCGACCTCGACCAGATTGTTCGCCTTCAGCGTGCCGCCCGAGCTGACGAGGTCGACGATCGCGTCGGCCAGCCCGACCAGCGGTGCAAGCTCCATCGAGCCGTACAGCTTGATCAGGTCGACGTGCACGCCCTTCGCGGCAAAGTGTTCGCGTGCGGTTTCGACGTACTTCGTCGCGACGCGCAGGCGCGCGCCCTGGCGCACGGCGCTCGCATAGTCGAAACCGGCCGACACGGCCACCGACATCCGGCAGCGCGCAATGTTCAGATCGATCGGCTGGTACAGGCCCGAGCCGCCGTGCTCGACCAGCACGTCCTTGCCGGCCACGCCGAAATCGGCCGCACCGTATTCGACATAGGTCGGCACGTCGCTCGCGCGCACGATGATCACGCGCAGGTCGGGGTTCGTCGTCGGCAGGATCAGCTTGCGCGACGTTTCCGGATCCTCGGTCACCTGCACGCCGGCCGCGGCCAGCAGCGGCAGGGTTTCCTCGAAAATCCGGCCCTTCGACAGGGCAAGGGTCAGCGGCGCGGTCATGCTTGGCTCCCGGAAAGGCGGCGCACGTTCGCGCCGACGGCGGTCAGTTTGGCTTCCATGCGGTCGTAGCCGCGGTCCAGATGATAGATGCGGTCGACCAGCGTTTCGCCGTCGGCGCGCAGCCCGGCGATCACGAGGCTCGCCGACGCGCGCAGGTCGGTCGCCATCACGTTCGCGCCCGACAGTTTTTCGACCCCCGTCACGAGAGCGGTGTTGCCGTCGATCGTGATGTTCGCGCCGAGCCGGTTCAGCTCCTGCACGTGCATGAAACGGTTCTCGAAAATGGTTTCGACCACTTGCGCCGTGCCCGTCGCGATCGTATTGAGGGCCATGAACTGCGCCTGCATGTCGGTCGGGAACGCCGGGTATTCCGACGTGCGGATCGTCACCGCCGACGGCCGGCGGTCCATCTTCACGCGCAGCCAGCTGTCGCCTTCCTCGATCGACACGCCGGCTTCGCGCAGCTTGTCGATCACCGCGTCGAGGATGTGCGGGCGCACGCCCGTCAGCATCACGTCGCCGCCCGCCGCCGCGACCGCGCACAGGAACGTGCCGGCCTCGATGCGGTCGGGGATCACCGAATGGCGCGCGCCGTGCAGCCGCTCGACACCCTGGATCACGAGGCGATCGGTGCCGATGCCGTCGATTTTCGCGCCCATCGCGACCAGCAAGTGTGCGAGATCGCTCACTTCCGGCTCGCGCGCGGCGTTTTCGATCACCGTCTCGCCGTCGGCGAGCGTCGCGGCCATCAGCAGGTTTTCCGTGCCCGTCACCGTGATCATGTCGGTCACGATGCGCGCGCCTTTCAGGCGCTTCGCGCGGGCTTCGATGAAGCCGTGCTCGATGCTGATCTCGGCGCCCATCGCCTGCAGGCCCTTGATGTGCTGGTCGACCGGACGCGCGCCGATCGCGCAGCCGCCCGGCAGCGACACCTTCGCCTCGCCGAAGCGCGCGAGCAGCGGCCCGAGCACGAGGATCGACGCGCGCATCGTCTTCACGAGCTCGTACGGCGCGACGAGGTTGTCGACGCGCGACGCGTCGAGCTGCACGCGGCAGCCGTCGGTCTCGCTCTTCACGCCCATCTGGTTCAGCACCTTCAGCGTGGTACGCACGTCCTTGAGATTCGGCACGTTGTCGAGATCGACCGGATCGGCAGTGAGAAGCCCCGCGCACAGGATCGGCAGCGCGGCATTCTTCGCGCCCGACACGACGATCTCGCCCGACAGGCGGCGGCCGCCTTCGATCACGAGCTTGTCCATCCCATGGCCATGCGCTTCCCCGTTGGCGGCCGGGTGTGCCGTGGCGACGCTCTGGACGGCGTCGCGCTCGTTGACGGTGACTTGCACTCAGTGATTTCCGGTTATGCGTTCTGCCATTCGGCGGGCGTCAGCGTCTTCATGCTGAGCGCGTGGATTTCCTGTTTCATGCGATCGCCGAGCGCCGCATAGACGAGCTGGTGCCGCTGGATCGGCCGCTTGCCTTCGAAGGCCGCCGACACGATCGTCGCGAAGAAATGCTGGCCGTCGCCTTCGACTTCCAGATGCGTGCAGGCGAGACCGCCGGCGATGTATTGCTTGACCTGTTCGGGAGTCGGCAACATGGTGTAAGGCTCCTGTCGGCGCGCGCCGCCCGGATGGCGGCCGCTGCCTGTCGATATCAATGACGCAGTTTGTAGCCGGTCGCGAGCAGCCGCATCGCGATCAGCGCGAGCAGCACGAAGAAACCGGTGACGATCGCGAGGCTCGCGAACGGGTTGATGTCGGACGCGCCGAAGAACCCGAAACGGAAGCCGTCGATCATGTAGAAAAACGGATTGAGACGCGAGATCTCGCGCCACACGGGCGGCAGCGAGTGCGTCGAATAGAACACGCCGGACAGGAACGTCAGCGGCATGATCAGGAAGTTCTGGAACGCGGCGAGCTGGTCGAACTTCTCGGCCCAGATCCCGGCGATCAGGCCGAGCGTGCCGAGGATCGCCGAGCCGAGCAGCGCGAACGCAATGATGAACAGCGGCGCCGCGAAATGCATCGGGACAAACCAGATCGTCACGACGAACACGCCCGCGCCGACCGCGAGCCCGCGCACCACGGACGCGAGCACGTACGCGCCGAAGATGTCGCGATACGACAGCGGCGGCAGCAGCATGAACACGAGATTGCCGGTGATCTTCGACTGGATCAGCGACGACGAGCTGTTCGCGAACGCGTTCTGCAGCACGCTCATCATCACGAGGCCCGGTACGAGAAAGCTCACGTACTCGACGCCCGGATACACCTCGACACGGCCAGACAGCGCGTGGCCGAAGATCGTCAGGTACAGCAGCGCCGTGACGATCGGTGCGCACACCGTCTGGAACGACACCTTCCAGAAACGCAGCAGTTCCTTGTAGAACAGCGTTTGAAAACCACTCATGCCAATCCCTCGATGACGTCTGCCCCGTTCATCACCTGGACGAACACATCTTCGAGGTCGGCCTTGCGGACCTCGATCTCGTCGAACGTGCAGCCCGCCGCGCGGCATTGCGCGAGGATGCGCTCGACATCGTCATAGCTCGTCAGGCGCAGCAGGTGCTCGCCCGGCGCGCGGGCGGCCGGATCGGACTCCAGCCCGCGCAGCTCGGACGGCAGCGCGCCGGTCGCGAGGCGCAGGTAGAGCTGCAGCCCCGCGAAGCGGCGCAGCAGCGCGTCGGTGCGGTCGAGCGCGACCACTTCGCCACGGCGCAGCATCGCGATGCGGTCGCACAGCGACTCGGCTTCCTCGAGGTAATGGGTGGTCAGCACGATCGTGTGGCCTTCGCGGTTCAGGCGCGAGATGAATTTCCACAACGTCTGGCGCAATTCGACGTCGACACCGGCGGTCGGTTCGTCGAGCACGATCACGGGCGGCCGGTGCACGAGCGCCTGCGCGACCAGCACGCGGCGCTTCATCCCGCCCGACAGCGCGCGCATGTTCGCATCGGCTTTCTCGGTGAGGTCGAGATTGGCCATCACTTCGTCGATCCAGTCGTCGTTGCGGCGCAGTCCGAAATAGCCGGACTGGATTCGCAGCGTCTCGCGGACGGTGAAAAACGGATCGAACACGAGTTCCTGCGGCACGACGCCGAGTGCGCGACGCGCGCCACGGAAGTCCTTGACGACGTCGTGACCGCGCACCGAGATACTGCCTTCGTCGGCCCGGGCGAGCCCGGCGAGGATACTGATGAGCGTGGTCTTGCCTGCGCCGTTGGGGCCGAGCAGACCGAAAAACTCGCCTTCCTCGACCGACAGGCTGACGCCCTTGAGCGCCTGAAGCGACTTGTAGCGCTTCTTGACGTGACGGATTTCTATGGCTGACATGACTGTGCGCGACGCCAGGGCCGCGACGCCTATTCTGTGCTTGCTGCGAATGAAAATGGGGGCCGGACGCCGATTGGCTGCCCCGCAAAACGCTTGATTATAGGGCAAACCGGCTGGGGGAGCCGGTACCGGCGGCACGCGGCCTGAAGCTTGCGCGCGCCGGGCGGCGCGGCAGGCTCCGGTCGGACAGCGTCAATGTCGCCCGGTGCCTTCGATGAGCGTGTCGACGCCGTAGGCGCGCGCGAGGCTGGCGAGCTTCGGGGGGAGATTGAGGATGTCGAGGGTCGCGCCGCGCGCTTTGGCGGCACGTTGCCATGCGAGCAGCACGGCGAGCGCGGACGAGTCGAACTGCGTCAGCGTCGCGCAATCGACGGCGGTCGCGCCGCCGCCGATGCGCGCGAGACCGTCCGCGAGCGCGGACTTCGCGCTCGCGACGGTCAGCGAGGAACCGGCTTCGAAGCCGCTCACGACGCTTGCTTGCCGGCGGCAAGTTGCTGGTTGCGCTGCGTGAGGAACTGGATCAGGCCGTCCACGCCGCTTTGCTGGATCTTCTCGTTGAACTGCTGCTGGTACGTCTGGATCAGCCATGCGCCGAGCACGTTCAGGTCATACACCTTCCAGCCGCCGGACGTCTTGTACAGGCGGTAATCGATCTGGACCGGCTGGCCGTTGTTCATCGCGACGGTCTTGACCACGACATCGGTATCGGCCGGATCGGCGCGGAACGGCGGGTACTGGATCTGCTGGTCCGGCTTCAGCTGCGCCAGCGCGCCCGAGTACGTGCGGATCAGCAGCAGCTTGAACTGCTCCTGAACCTGCTGCTGCTGCTCGGCCGTCGCGGTGCGCCAGTTGCGGCCCATCGCGAGCTGCGTGGTGCGGCGGAAATCGGTGTACGGCAGGATGTCCTTGTTGACGATCGTGATGATGCGGTTGGTGTCGCCCTGCTTGATCGTCTGCTGCTTGACTTCGTCGAGCACCTGCTGCGTCGCCGTCTTGATCAGCGCCTGCGGGTTCGACTGGTCGACTTGCGCGTGGGCTGCGCTGCCGAACGAGAACAGCGCCGCGAAAACGGGGATCAGGAACAGTTTTTTCATCATAGTGACCTGCATGAATGAGTCGATGCGGAGGTTGGAGCAGGTAGCTTACGCGCAAGTTCGCGCACGCTACCGACTGAATCGTTTCCGGCTGTAACGAATGTAAATCCGTCAGTGCAGCCGGATGCTCGGGAAGCGGAACCCGCCCGGCGACGGCGGTGCGACCTGCATCGCCGGCACGTTCGTCTCGCTGGCCGGGTTCGGCGATTCGGCCGTGCCCGAAGCCGGTGCGGCCACCGCCGCGCCCGATGCGCCTGCCGGCGCCGTTGCACCGCCCACCGCCGCTGCGCCCGCCGCACCGGCCGCGCCGGCTGCCGCCGGTGCCGCGCCGTCGTCCGGCAGGTCGTACTTCGGCAGCGCATCGTTGCTCGACGTCGCGGCCGCCTCGCCGCGCGCGTTGCTGATCAGCATCTGGCGGCGTTGCAGGTACGCGTTACGGACGAACGAATACTTGTCGAGCGCCGCGGCATCCAGCACGTCGCCCGCCCCGAGCAGGTTCGAACGCGTGTTGACGAGGTTGACGCCGAACAGGCCCCAACTCAGGCCATCCGGCTTCACGTAGGTCAGCGGGTTGCCGACGTAGTCGACGCCCAGGCCCGCCGTGTCGCGCAGCGTGCTCGGCCCGAGCAGCGGCAGCACGAGGTACGGGCCCGACGGCATGCCGTAGCGGCCCATCGTGATCCCGAAGTCGGCCGTGTGCTTCGGCAGCTTCGCGATCGTCGCGACGTCGAACAGGCCGCCGACGCCGAACACCGTGTTGATCACGACGCGCATGATGTCGCCGACGCCGTCGGCAATCCGCAGCTGCACGATGTTGTTCGCCGCGATGTAGACGTCGCCGATGTTCGAGAAGAAGTTCGTCACGCTGTCGCGCACCGGCTGCGGCACCACGTACTGGTAGCCCTTCGCGACCGGCTTCAGCGCATACGTGTCGACCGTGTCGTTGAACTTGTACATCGACCGGTTGAAGCCTTCGAGCGGATCGCCCTTGGTCGGCGTCTGCACGGTCGCGCAGCCGCTCAACGCGGCGACTGCCGCTACCGCCAGCGCGGCCTGCCTGATGCGGATCGTCTGCATGGTCATTCCCTCTTGTTTTCTCTCGTGTGGTTATTGGGCCGCCGAACCGGACGCGGCGGACACCGCCGACGCCGGCACCGCCACCGGTGCGGGTGCGGCCGGCGCACCGGCTGCAGGCTTCGCACCGCCCGCATCGGCGGCCTTGCTGTACAGGAACTGGCCGATCAGGTTCTCGAGCACGATCGCCGATTGCGTCATCGTGATCGTATCGCCCGACTTCAGCATTTCGGTGTCACCGCCCGGATCGAGGCCGATATATTGCTCGCCGAGCAGGCCCGACGTCAGGATCTTCGCCGACGAATCCTTCGGGAACTGATACTGGCCGTCGACATCGATCGTGACAAGTGCCTGGTACGTATTCGTGTCGAAGCCGATCGACTTCACGCGGCCGACCACGACGCCCGCGCTCTTCACGGCCGCGCGCGGCTTCAGCCCGCCGATATTGTCGAATTTCATCCTCACGGAATAGGTCGGCTGAAACGACAGCGAGCTCATGTTGCCGACCTTCAGGGCCAGGAACAGCACCGCAAGGAAGCCCACCACCACGAACAGGCCGACCCAGAAGTCGAGAGCAGTCTTTTTCATCGTCATCCCAAAATTTGGCTTGGCTGAGGCTTAGCTGAACATCAGCGCGGTCAGCAGGAAATCGAGGCCGAGTACGGCGAGCGACGCGAACACGACCGTCTTGGTGGTCGCGCGCGACACGCCCTCGGGCGTGGGCTTCGCTTCATACCCTTGAAACAGTGCAATGAAGGTCACGGCGAACCCGAACACGATGCTCTTGATCACGCCGTTGCCGACGTCGGCCCAGACTTCGACCCCGCCCTGCATCTGTGACCAGAACGCACCCGGATCGACGCCGATCAGCACGACGCCGACCACGTAACCGCCGAGCACGCCGACCGCGTTGAAGATCGCGGCCAGCAGCGGCATCGCGATGATGCCGGCCCACATGCGCGGCGCGATCACGTTCTTGATCGGATCCACCGCCATCATCTCGAGCGCGGTGAGCTGCTCGCCGGCTTTCATCAGACCGATCTCGGCCGTGAGCGACGTGCCCGCGCGGCCCGCGAACAGCAGCGCGGTGACGACCGGCCCGAGCTCACGCACGAGCGACAGCGCGACCAGCAGGCCGAGCGCCTGCTCGGAACCGTAGCGGTTCAGCGTGTAGTAGCCCTGCAGGCCGAGCACGAAACCGACGAACAGTCCCGACACGGCAATGATCACGAACGAGTAGTTGCCGAGGAAGTGGATCTGCTTCGTGACCAGCCGCGGCCGGCGCAGCAGCGGGAAGAACTCCAGCACGAGGCGCACGAACAGCCGCGTGCCGTAGCCCGCGCGTTCGAGGCCGCCGATGACGTAACGTCCGATCGCGCTGATCATGCGCGCCCTCCGCCGAGCCCGAAATCCGCTGCAAGCGGCGGGCTCGTGTAATGAAATTTGAACGGGCCGTCCGGCGCGCCGTCGATGAACTGCCGCACGCTCGGATCGGTCGACGCGCGCAGCTCGTCGGGCGTGCCCTGTGCGAGCACGCCGCCGTTGGCCAGGAAATACACGTAGTCGGCGATCGCGAACGATTCCGGCACGTCGTGCGTGACGAGGATCGACGTCGCGCCCAGCGCCTGGTTCAGCGTGCGGATCAGGTTCGCGGTGATGCCGAGCGAAATCGGATCGAGGCCCGCGAACGGCTCGTCGTACATGATGAGCTGCGGATCGAGCGCAATCGCGCGGGCCAGCGCGATACGGCGCGCCATCCCGCCCGATACCTCGGACGGCATCAGGTCGCGCGCGCCGCGCAGCCCGACCGCGTTGAGCTTCATCAGCACGAGGTCGCGGATCAGGTCTTCGGGCAGGTCGGTGTGCTCGCGCAGCGCGAACGCGACGTTCTCGAACACCGACATGTCGGTGAACAGCGCGCCGAACTGGAACAGCATGCCCATCTTGCGGCGCAGCGCGTACAGGCCGTCGCGCGTTTGCGCGCCGACATCGGCACCGTCGAACAGCACCTGGCCGCGGCGTGCGCGCACGAGGCCGCCGATCAGGCGCAGCACGGTCGTCTTGCCGCAACCCGACCCGCCCATGACCGCAACGACCTGCCCCCGCCCGAAGCGCAGGTTCAGGTTGGACAGGACGAGGCGGTCGCCGTAGCCAAAGTCGACGTCGCGAAGTTCCAGCAGTGACTCGGTAGGAGTGGGGCTCACGGAGCTGACAGTCCTTTTACGCAGAACGCCGAATTATAGGGCCTGCATTGGAATGATGTCGTGAAGCCGTTCCGGGCCCTGCGGTCAATGATTGTCAAATTGTCCGGGAAAACATTGCTGCAGCGCAGCAATAGCGGCCCGATAGTCGGTCGCGCCCGTCACCGCACTGACTACCGCGACACTGCCGACGCCCGTTGCCAGCACGCCCGGCAGCGCATCGAGCCCCACCCCGCCGATCGCGACGAGCGGCGCCCGGGCGCCCGCGAAGCGCGCATAGCGGGCGATCCGGGCGAGGCCCTGTGGCGGCGCAGCAACGGCCTTGGTCGCCGTCGCATACACGGGGCCGAGCGCGAGGTAGCTCGGGCGCTCATGCAGCGCCCGCAACATTTCGTAATAACCGTGGCTCGAAAGTCCGAGCCGCAGGCCCGCGCGCGCGATCGCGGCCAGATCGGCCGTTTCGAGGTCTTCCTGGCCGAGATGAACGCCGTACGCACCCTCTTCTGCGGCAATCTGCCAGTGATCGTTGATGAACACGCGCGCATCGGGATAGCGGCGCCCGGCCGCGACCGTGCGGGCGACTTCCCGCCGCATCACGTCCGGCGTCGCGCCTTTCACACGCAGTTGCACGGTTCGCACGCCGCAATCGAGCACGCGCTCGACCCATTCGGCGTCCGGCACGACCGGATAGAGGCCGAGTTGCGCGGGGCACGGCGCGAATGCAGGTTCGGGCGCGGCCGGCAGCCCGGCAACACGCGGGAACTGTGCGGCGTCGACCGGCCACGTATCGGCGGCGCGCGTTTCATCGCCGTCGCGCCAGGCCAGCGCCAGCACCAGCGCGTCGATCGGCGCGAAGCCGCAATCGAGGAACGCCGCGAGCGCGGCGATCCAGTCGTCTCCGAGCGGATGCGCGGCGTCGAGTGCGTAGCGCGCGCCCGCCGTGTGAAGCACCGCGCCCTGCTCGTCGAATTCGATCGCGACCGCGCCCGGCGCCGCGGGCCGCGACGCAGCCGACGCGCGCGCCTGGGCAGCGCGGTCGCCTGCCGAAACGATCAGCACGTCGCCATCGGCCGGCACATCGGGCACCGCGACGCAGAGCCGCCACGGCGCAGCACCGCGCGGCCAGTCGCCGAGCCGCGCGCGAATCCGTTCGGCCGCTTCGGCCAGTTCGTCGGCCGGCGGCCAGAATGCATCGGCGAAACGCGCGCTCATGCGCCGCCTCCGTCCTGGTGCCAGAACGGCATCCCGACGACCGGCGTGCTCGCATGCGCGGTCTCGCGCGCATCCATCGGCCCGGCGAGATAGGCGGCGCGGCCGGCCTCGACGCCCTGCGCAAACGCGCGCGCCATGATCTCGGGGTGCGTGGCCTGCGACACGGCGGTGTTCAGCAACACGCCGTCGAAGCCCCACTCCATCACCTGGCACGCGTGCGACGGCACGCCGAGCCCCGCGTCGACGATCAGCGGCACGTCAGGCAGCCGCTCGCGCAGCACTCGCAGGCCGTACGGGTTCACGATACCCTTGCCCGTGCCGATCGGCGCGCCCCACGGCATCAGCGCCTCGCAGCCGACGTCGAGCAGGCGCCGGCCGATCACCAGATCCTCGGTGCAGTACGGCAGCACCTTGAAACCGTCCTTGATCAGTTGTGCGGCCGCTTCGATCAGGCCGACCGGATCGGGCTGCAGCGTGTAGTCGTCGCCGATCAGTTCGAGCTTGATCCAGTCGGTGCCGAAGACTTCGCGCGCCATGTGTGCGGTCGTCACGGCTTCGGCGACGGTCTGGCAGCCGGCCGTGTTCGGCAGCAGCGGCACCGCGTGACGCTTGAGCAGGTCGAAGAAGCCGGCTTCGGCCGTGCCGCCCGTCATTTGGCGGCGCAGCGCGACCGTCACCATCCCGGGACGCGACGCGGCGATCGAATCGGACAGCGACTGCAGCGACGGATAGCGCGACGTGCCGAGCAGCACGCGGCTTGCGACGGTTTCGCCGTACAGCGTCAGCGCGTCGGCGGAGGTGAGGGACGTCATGTCGTTTTCCTGAAATAGCGGGGACGAACCGGCGGCGCTCAGCCGCCCGCGACCGGGTGCACGACGTCGAGCTTGTCGCCCGCCGCGAGTGCGCGCGCCGCGTGCTGCGTGCGCGCGACGAAGTCGCCGTTCAGCGCGACCGCATACGGCGGACGCGCGCCGTACGCGGCGAGTGCGTCGGCCACCGTGGCGCCGTCGGGCAACGTCAGGTTCTGTTGATTGATCTGGATATCCATGAGGCTTCGTCGAATTCGGTCGGCAGCACGCGTCAGGCCGGC
The DNA here is from genome assembly GCA_900497675.1 of Arapaima gigas. NCBI lineage: Eukaryota > Metazoa > Chordata > Actinopteri > Osteoglossiformes > Osteoglossidae > Arapaima > Arapaima gigas. The sequence continues at coordinate 37,410 of UFQX01001250.1, read as the reverse complement.
TGGCGCGCGTCGTTGCGGTGATGAAGGAGCGCCGGCCAGCGCTCGGCGTCGCGCCACGCGGCGAACGCATCGGCATCGCCGAACGCGCCGCCGAGCGCGGCTTCGGCGACTGCAACCGCCGCGTGCGCGACTTCCGGCGCGATCATGAAGCCGTGCCGGTACAGGCCGTTGACGGCGAGCGTCGACGCGCCGTCCCAGATCACCGCCGGGCGATGATCGGGCAGCGTCGGCCGGCACTGCGCATTGAGCTCGAGGATGCGCGCCTCGCCGAAGGCCGGATGCACGGAGAACGCCGCGCTCAGCAGTTCGAGCGCGGAGCGCACGCTGACGGGCGACATGTCCTCGCCCTCGACCTCGGTCGCGCCGATCACATAGAGATCGCCCTGCTTCGGTGCGATGTACAGCGGGTAGCGCGGATGCAGCAGCCGCACGGGCCGGGTGAGCCCGATGCCGGGCGCGTGCACACGCGCGACTTCGCCGCGGATGCCGCGCAACGCGGGCAGCGCGGGTTTCGCGCCGAGCCCGCGGCAATCGATCGTGAAATGCGCGGCGGGCAGGTTCGCATCGTCGATCGTGACGTGCCAGTGCAGCTCGACGCCGCGCTCGGCGAGGCCGGCCGCGAGCGCACGCAGCGCCTGGCGATTGTCGAGCTGGCCTTCGTTCGGCAGCAGCAGGCCGCGCGCGAAGCGGCCCGCGAGCACGGGCTCGGCCGCGTCGACCTGCGCGCCGGCGAGCGTCACGAAACCGCGGTCGAACAGGTCGGCCGGCGCGTTCGCACGCACGCGCCGCTCGAACAGCGGTGCCTCCGCGCGATCGGCGTGATGCCAGACGACGAGCGTGCCGTGACGCTGGAAGAAGACGGGTTCGGGCAGTTCCGCGAGCCACTGCGGCCAGCGCGCGAGCGACGCGGCGCCCAGCTCGGTGATCAGCAGCTCCGCGCTCGCCGCCTCCGCGAGCGGCGCGAGCATCGCGGCCGCGATCCACGCGGCCGACTGCTCGCCGTCCGGGCCGCCGCGCTCGTAAAGCGCGACGCGGTGCCCGTCGCCCGCGAGCCGCCAGGCGATCAGGCGGCCGACGAGGCCGCCGCCGAGCACCGCGAAATCGGGTCGGGAATCCCGGGCGTTCATCGCGCGCCCTCCGCACGAGCACGCACGACGAGCGTCGACGCGCACGCGCCGCCGCATGCGAACGCACGCGGCATCGGGCCGGAAACCATGCAAAAGACTGAAGATTGTGCGGTCATCATTCCTTCCGTAACGCGCAAGGCGCGTACCCAAAAGGACGAAACCGGCAGCAAAGGCCGGCCGGGCGGGACAAGGGCGCTGACCATGTGGGATGGCAGCCAGCGCGACCCGGCGGGATCAGAAACTTCCCTCGCCGGTATTACCCGGATCGGGTGCGAAGGGTCTTTCTCAGCCTCATCGCGCTGCCCGGAACATCTGCCGGCCGCGCCACGAAGCACCCCTGTTTCGTCGTCGGCCATTAGACCATAAAAGCGGAAAGCGCCGCAAACTGTCCCCCTTGCGGCAAATTCGCCGTCGTGCCGCGCCGCTCTGGCACAATGCCCGCAGGCCGGCCGCGCGAGCGGCCGGTTGCCGCGTCACCGCCGGCCTTAAGTGCCGTTTAAGACGCGCGGGCGAACATCCGGACGCCCGTCGTCAGTCGGCGCCGCGTCCCGGCATGCCGTATCGCGGCGCGCGCCCGGCTTCGCCCGGCCCGCGCGCCGGCTACTCATCAGGAAGCACATGACCCAATCGATCGATCCCGTCCGCTCCGCCTCCGACGCGCCGCAGGACGACCGCCCGGTATCCGCATGGAGCCTCATCAAGCCCTACTGGGTATCGTCCGAATGGAAAATCGCGTGGGGCCTGCTGGTCACGATCATCGCGATCAACCTCTGCGTGGTCTGGATCAACGTCCGGCTGAACAAGTGGAACGCGGAGTTCTACAACGCGCTGCAGTCGAAGGACGTCCACGACTTCCCGAACCTGCTGATGCAATTCTCCGCGCTCGCGTTCGCGTTCATCATCCTCGCCGTGTACGGCCGCTACCTGCGGCAGATGCTCGGCTTCCGCTGGCGCCAGTGGCTCACCGACCGCTTTCTCGGCCAGTGGCTCGGCGATCGCGCGTTCTACCGGATCGAGCGTGACCGCCTCGCCGACAACCCCGACCAGCGGATCACCGACGACCTCCAGTCGTTCGCGACGACCACGCTCGCGCTGTCGCTCGACCTGCTGTCGACGGTCGTCACGCTCGTGTCGTTCATCACGATCCTGTGGTCGCTCGCCGGCGCGCTGACGATTTCGCTCGGCGCGACGCCGATCGCGATCCCCGGCTACATGGTGTGGGCGGCCGCGCTGTACGCAGTGGTCGGCTCGCTGATCATCCAGAAGGTCGGCCATCCGCTCGTGTCGATCAACTACCAGCAGCAGCGCGTCGAGGCCGACTTCCGCTTCGGGCTGATCCGCGTGCGCGAGAACGCCGAGCAGATCGCGTTCTACGACGGCGAGAAGACCGAGACCGGCAACGCGCAAAACCTCTTCGCGCGCATCCGCGACAACTGGTGGCGCGTGATGAAGTACACGAAGCGGCTCACGTTCGTGCTGAGCTTCTACGGGCAGATCGCGATCATCTTCCCGCTCGTCGTCGCCGCGCCGCGCTATTTCGCGGGCGCGTTCTCGTTCGGCGTGCTGATGCAGATCTCGTCCGCGTTCGGCACCGTCAGCGATTCATTCTCGTGGTTCATCAACAGTTACTCGACCCTCGTCGAGTGGCGCGCCACCGTCAACCGTCTGCGCGAATTCAAGCGCGTGATGGGCACGTCGCACCTGAAGGAAAGCCTGTCGCCCGCGACCGAGCACGGCGGCATCAACCTGCACTACGTCGACGACGCGAAGCTGTCGACGTCGTCGCTCAAGCTCGCGCTGCCGAACGGCAACGCGCTCGCGACCATCGGCAGCGTCACGATCGAGCCCGGCTCGCGCTGGCTCGTGGTCGGCAAGTCGGGTTCCGGCAAGAGCACGTTCATGCGCGCGCTCGCGGGCCTGTGGCCGTTCGGCGACGGCGCGATCGATGCGCCGGTCGGCGCGCGGATGATGTTCGTGCCGCAAACGAGCTACCTGCCGATCGGCACGCTGAAGGCCGCGCTCACCTATCCGGCGACGGCCGACGCGTTCAGCGACGAAGCCTGCCGCGACGCGCTGCGCGCATGCCGCCTCGAGGATTACGTCGACCGCCTCGACGAGACCGCGCACTGGACCCGCGTGCTGTCGCCGGGCGAACAGCAGCGCCTGGCCGGCGCGCGCGTACTGCTGCACAAGCCCGACTTCCTGTTCCTCGACGAAGCGACCAGCGCGCTCGACGCCGACAACGAAGCGCGCCTGTACCACCTGTTCGCCGAACGGCTGCCGAAGGCCGCGATCGTCAGCATCGCGCACCGCGAATCGCTGGCCGCGTTCCACGTCGGCACAATCAACGTCGAACGCGTGAACGACAGCGACAAGGTCGCGGCTTGAACGCACGCGCCGCGCACATCGCACGGATTGCGCTGATCACCGGCGCGGGTTCCGGGATCGGCGCGGCGCTCGCGCGGCGGCTTGCGGCGCCCGGCATCGCGCTGGCGCTGCACGCGCGCGGCGCGGACGAAGCGGCGCGCGCCCGGCTTGCCGATGTCGCCCACGCGTGCACGGCGGCCGGCGCGGCATGCGTCACGCTCACCGGCGATCTCGGTGAGGCGGGCGTCGCCGCGTCGCTCGTCGATGCAACCGCGGCACGCTTCGGCGGGCTCGATCACCTGGTCGCCAACGCGGGCTTCGCCGCCCGGCAGTCCTTTTCCGGTCTTTCCGCGGACGCGCTCGCGTCCGCCTTCGCGGCGATGCCCGGCGCGTTCTCCGCGCTCGCGGGCCGCGCGCGGCCGCTTCTCGAAGCGTCGGTGGCGCCGCGGATCGTCGCGGTCAGCTCGTTCGTCGCGCACCGCTACCGCGCCGACGCGCCGTTCGCAGCCACCGCCGCAGCGAAGGCCGCGCTCGAATCGCTCGTGCGCTCCGCCGCTGCCGAATTCGCCGCGCGCGGCATCACCGTCAACGCGGTCGCGCCCGGCTTCACGCGCAAGGACCACGGGCCGAGCGCCGGCAACGCCGCCGCGTGGGCGCAGGCCGAACAGGCGACACCGCTCGGCCGGATCGCCGAACCCGACGACGTCGCCGCGCTGATCGCGTTCCTGCTGTCGGACGCCGCGCGACAAATTACCGGCCAGGTCATTCATGTCGACGGTGGCCTGACGCTCTGAAGCAAGGGCTTGCGCGCCGTGCCGGCGCACGGGCCGTCACACCGTTGCCCGGGCCTGCATGGCGCCCGAGCGCGAACGGATCGGGCCATCACGCTTTCCCCGAACGCACGCGCACCGCCCTCACCGTTCGTTGCGCCGCCACACACCCGCACCCGCCTTTTTGGCACCCCGCATCCCGCCCGTAAAATAGCCGCCAGACGGCAGCGCGAGACGAGACAAAAGAGGGGGCGGCAAGCATGCAGGCATTCCAGTGGTTCAACGAATTGTCGACGCGCGAGCGCAGGACGCTGTACGCCGGCTTCGGCGGCTACGCGGTCGATGCGTTCGACTTCATGATCTATTCGTTCCTGATTCCGACGCTGATCGCCACCTGGGGCATGACGAAGAGCGAGGCCGGGATGATCGCGACGAGCTCGCTGATCTCGTCGGCGCTCGGCGGCTGGGTCGCCGGCATCCTCGCCGACCGCTACGGCCGCGTACGCGTGCTGCAGTGGACGATCGCGACGTTCGCGCTGTTCACCTGCCTGTCCGGTTTCACCCATTCGTTCTGGCAACTGCTCGCGACACGCACGCTGCAGGGCTTCGGCTTCGGCGGCGAATGGTCGGTCGTGACGATCATGATGGCCGAGACGATTCGCTCCCCCGAGCATCGCGGGAAGGCGGTCGGCACCGTGCAGAGCAGCTGGTCGTTCGGCTGGGGGGCGGCCGCGATCCTCTACTGGGCGTTCTTCGCGCTGCTGCCCGAGCAGGTCGCGTGGCGTGCGTGCTTCTGGATCGGCATCGTGCCCGCGCTGTGGATCCTGTACATCCGCCGCAACGTCACCGATCCCGACGTTTACACGGCCACCCGCCGCGCGCGCGACGAAGGTCGCGTGTCGGGCCACTTCCTCGAGATCTTCTCGCTGCCACACCTGCGCGCGACGCTTTTCGGCAGCGCGCTGTGCACCGGGATGCTCGGCGGCTACTACGCGATCACGACGTGGCTGCCCACCTACCTGAAAACCGTCCGCCACCTGTCGGTGTTCAACACGAGCGGCTATCTCGTCGTGCTGATCGTCGGCTCGTTCGTCGGCTACGTGGTCGGCGCGATCCTGTCCGACCGGCTCGGCCGCCGCGCGTCGTTCATCCTGTTCGCGATCGGCTCGTTCTCGCTCGGCATGGCGTACACGATGCTGCCGATCACCGATACCGCGATGCTGCTGCTCGGCTTCCCGCTCGGCATCGTCGTGCAGGGGATCTTCGCGGGCATCGGGGCTTATCTTTCGGAGCTGTATCCGGGTGCGATCCGCGGTTCGGGCCAGGGCTTCTGCTACAACCTCGGGCGCGGGCTCGGTTCGTTCTTCCCGATCCTCGTCGGCTCGCTGTCGCAGTCGATGTCGCTCGTGAAGGCGATCGGCCTCGTGGCGGGCGGCGGCTACCTGCTCGTGATCGTCGCCGCGCTCGTGCTGCCGGAAACGCGCGGCAAGTCGCTCGTCGACGGCCCGGCCGTCGCGTCGTGAGCGGCCTCTTCATTCCGGAAACCGCATGCACGTGATCGTTCTCGGCGCCGGCGTGATCGGCGTCACCACCGCCTGGCACCTGCGCGAAGCAGGCTGCGACGTCACCGTGATCGAGCGCGAGTCCGATGTCGCGCAGGCGACGAGCCTCGGCAACGCGGGCGTGATCGCGCCCGGCTACGTGACGCCATGGGCCGCGCCGGGGATGCCCGGCAAGATCCTCAAGTACCTGTTCAAGCCCGCTTCGCCGCTGATTTTCCGGCCGACGCTCGACGCCGCGCAGTGGCGCTGGATCGCGCGCTGGCTGCGCGAATGCGAATTCGAGCGGTTTCGCGTGAACAAGCAGCGGATGCAACGCGTCGCGTATTACAGCCGCGCGTGCCTGCATGCGTTTCGCGACAGCCATCCGTTCGACTACGGCGCGAGCCGCGGCTACCTGCAACTGCTGCGCGGCGCGTTCGACGTCGAGATGGTGCAGCCCGCGCTGAAGGTGCTGCGCGACGCCGGCATCGCGTTTCGCGAACTCGACGCGGCCGGCTGCACGGCAATCGAGCCGGGCTTGCGGTGGGCACGACAGGCGCCCGTCGGCGGCATCTACCTGCCCGACGACGAAGCCGGCGACTGCGCACGCTTCACGCGCGAACTGCGGGCGCTGTGCGAAACCAACGGCGTGACGTTCCGCTTTCGCACGGGAGTGCAGGCGCTCGACGTTGAAGCCGGCCGGGTGCGCGGCGTGCGAATCGTCGGCAACGGCAACGGCGGCGAGGACGGCGGACCGCATCCGCACGCATCGAACGCCGGCGGCCAGCACCGCGACGCGCGGCTTGCGGCCGATGCGATCGTCGTCGCGCTCGGCGTCGACAGCGCCGGCCTGCTGCGGCCGCACGGCATCGACGTGCCGCTGTATCCGGTGAAGGGCTACTCGGCGACGCTCGCCGTCGTCGACGACGAAAAATCGCCACACGCCGCGCTGATGGACGAATCGCTGAAGACGGCGATCACGCGTTTCGGCCCGACGCTGCGCGTCGCGGGTACCGCGGAACTCGGCAACCGGCACGCGGCGCTGCGCCAGCAGGCGCTCGATACGCTGATGAAGGTGCTCGACGACTGGTTCCCGCACGCGGCCGATCGGGCATCGGCACGCTTCTGGGTCGGCCGCCGGCCGATGACGCCCGACGGGCCGCCGCTGCTGGGCGCGAGCGGGATCGACGGACTCTGGCTGAACGTCGGCCACGGCTCGACGGGCTGGGCGATGTCGATGGGGTCGGGGAAGGTGGTGGCGGATCTCGTCACCGGGCGAGAGCCGGAGATCGATCTGTCGGGGTTGACGCTCGCGCGCTACGGGTAGCAGGCCGGGCGGCGCGCAACGTCACCGAAGCGCGGCAACCCACCCGCATGACGCATGACAACGATGACGGCGGCCCATCGCCAGGTCTCGCCACAACAGCTCAACCCGCCGCCTCGCCATCCGCCCGCGCAATCGGCGCCGATACGATCGGCCGATGCGACACGCCTTCATGCGACAGCCGGCTTTCGAACAGCGTGAGCGCGTCGAACCGCAGCGCGACCGGCCGCTTCACCGCACCGCCGTGCGCCGGCTGCCCGATCGCATCGTGCGGCAGCCGCGCGAGCGTCACATGCGGGCGGAACGGCCGCCGGTCGGCCGGCACGCCGAGCTCGCGCAGCTTCGCCGACAGCGCGGCATTCAACGCCGCACACGCCGGTTCGGCGGCCAGTTCCGCGACGATCAGCCGTGCGCGCGGCAGGCTCGGCCACCACGCGATCCGTTCGACCGGCATCAACGGCAGCGCATGCGCGGCCGCAAGCGCCGGCAGGCACGCGGCCAGTTCGTCGCAGCACACCCGCTCGATCGCCCCGACGAACGCGAGCGTCACATGCAGTTGCGCGGGCAGCGGACGCCGCGCGCCCCGGGTAACCGGCAACACGTGCAGCGCGTCGCGCGATGCCGCATCGGGCATCAGCGCAACGAACACGCGCAGCCGGTCGCCGTTCATGACTCGCTCGCCACCGCGCGCGGCACGCGCGTCGGATCAGTCGCGACCGGACGCTGCGGCAACGGGCCATGCTCGCCCCACACGTCGATCGGCAACACGTTCGCGAGTTCCGGAATCGTGTTGCGCGTGAACACCGGATCGGCCACGCCTTCCGCGCGCTGGCGGCGATAGTCGCGCCATGCCGCGTGCGCGTACTTGCCGAGCGCGAGGATCGCGATCAGGTTGATGATCGCCATCAGCCCCATGCTCGTGTCGGCCATCGCCCACACGAGCGGCAGTTGCCCGACGCTGCCGAACATCACCATCGCGAGCACCGCGACGCGGAACAGCGGCAGCACGCCGCGCCGCTTCGTGATGAATTCGACGTTGCCTTCCGCATACGCGTAGTTGCCGATCACCGACGAGTACGCGAAGAAGAAGATCGCGAACGCCATGTAGATGCCGCCCCAGTCGCCGACGTGGCTCGCGATCGAGCGCTGCGTGAGCGCCGCGCCTTCCATGCCGGTGCCCAGCGCGTACTGGCCCGACAGCAGGATCACGAAGGCGGTCGCGCTGCAGATCACGATCGTGTCGACGAACACGCCGAGCATCTGGATCAGCCCCTGCACGACCGGATGCCGCGTGCTGGCCGTTGCCGCCGCATTCGGCGCGCTGCCCATGCCGGCCTCGTTCGAGAACAGCCCGCGCTTCACACCCATCGCAACCGCTTGGCTCACTGCATAGCCCGTCAGGCCACCCGCCGCCTGCTCGAGACCGAACGCGCTCTTCACGATCAGCGCGATCACGCCCGGCACCAGCGCGATGTGCGTCGCGACCGCATAGACCGCCAGCGCGAGGTAGCCGATCGCCATCACCGGCACGATCACCTGTGCAACCGCCGCGATCCGGCGGATCCCGCCGAAGATGATCGGCGCGGTCAGCAGTACGAGCCCGAGACCGACGCTCGCGCGGCTCCAGCCGAACGACGTGTCGAACGCATCGGCGATCGCGTTGGCCTGCACCGCATTGAACACGAAGCCGAACGCGAGGATCAGCGACAGCGAGAACAGCACGCCGAAGCCGCGCGAGCGCAGGCCCGTCTGGATGTAGTACGCAGGGCCGCCGCGATAGCTGCCGTCCGGGTGCGACACCTTGAAGATCTGCGCGAGCGTCGCCTCGACGAACGCGGACGACATCCCGACCAGCGCCGTCATCCACATCCAGAAGATCGCGCCGGGCCCGCCAACCGTCAGCGCAACCGCGACGCCGGCGATGTTGCCGGTGCCCACGCGGCTCGCGAGCCCGGTCGCGAACGCCTGGAACGACGAGATGCTGCCCGGCTCGCCCTTGCTGCCGACCAGCTTCACGCTGAGCAACAACGCCTTCAGTTGGATCATCCGGAACCGCAACGTGAACCACAGGCCTACGCCAAGCAGCAGCGCGATCAGCACGTAGTTCCACAACACGCCGTTGACGGCGTCGATCAGCCCTTGCACGAGTGCTTCCATCCAGAATCCTTGTAAATAGGGTCGGTCATGTGAGGCGGCCGCGCGAATGCGACCGGAGGGGCGACATGATATGACAACTTACAAGAGAAATTACAAATTGAAAGGATGCGACGCATCGATTAAACGTTCCATCCCTTCCAAGTGGAGCGGCGTCGATGCTCTCTCAATTTAATCAATCCTGTGACCGTTTGACACATTGCTGTCCCAACCGCGGTATGCCGATGGGAACGTCTCTACGTCCGGATTTCGTCACGCGTACCGGGAGGATATGCGGCGGTAGCTGATAGGCCTATCGACCGCACTTCGTCGGAATCTCCTCTGCCGGCGCGGGTTTCGGGTCAATTCCGGGATAAGGAAAGCCGTCGCGCCTCCTCACGGGTCCTTTCTTGATATCGCTTTGCAAAAGCATTTCGGACGACTCCGTCGCGAACGGTGGTGTACAAATTTCTTGCAGATCGCTCAGAAAAAAATGACTGTCGCAGTCTTAAGGCATGCGAATCGACAGTTCAATTTAACCACTGCACGGGATATGAAATGACGCAGCGCAATCCTCTGAAACATGTAACTCGGCCATCGGAAGAAAACCAACAGTCTTTGATGCGGCGGCGCCTTCTGTTTGCGTCAACCGCACTTCCATTTGGCGCGCTACTCAAACACACAGCCGCCATGGGTCAAAGTAATGTTCTCCCCCCGATCACGATCACAACATCCAGGCCCCCAGACTTCAATTTTGGTGACTTCGGCATCAAGGTAAATGAGATTCCCGGCGCTAACCCTGGCGCCGGGATTCCAGCGCCTACCGTTTGCTTCAATGAATATTGCACATCGAATTTCATGCTGCATTTTGCAAACACGGGAAACATGGTCCGCACTACCGAGATGTTTCTCAAGCATCTCCAGATCTTCGGCAGCAACGACACAAAATTCTGGCGCAATCAGCTAACACTGGTTGGCGGCTTCACTCCGTGGCTGGCCATCGGCGGCTACAAACATCTACCCGGCGCCAACCAATACGGGTTCAACTTCGAACCCGGACAATATGCCAACATCACCGCTCTATTTGGCATATATGTTGGTCAGTCACACGGCATCCCTCCAACGAGCACATTCGAATCGTATGGCAATCCACTGATGTTCGTCGAAGCAATAAATCATTGGATACACGGAGACGGAACCCAACGAACCGTTAACATTGAATCACTAAATTTAAAAATGGGCGTCGCCGATTTCAGAGAAATAACGAAGGCCATTGAAAATCCAGGATATGGCCCTGGTGTCTATTCGTTCGACACTGCTTTCAGCACCAACATTTTCAGTCACGGGACACAAGATCTCTGGAGCGCCTCAGTCTTTGGGCGAGTATCCGGCAGGATACGTGGCACGCTTGTGATGCTTGAAGACGATACATATCGGTTTGACGGCTACTACTCACTCAATCCCGACAAGTTCGATGCAGATCCTTCCAACCGACCGTTCTTGCAGGAGGCTGCGACAACATTTCTGGCCAAACTCGGTTCCATCTTGGGACACAAGGACTATCAAATTAATTTTTTCGGTGAAAAAAAGCTCTCGTTCTCAGGCCAACGACCTGTCAAGAATGCAGGCGTACATCCCCCGCAGGCAGTCCACAGGCCATCGCTCGGTGGATTGATGCGGCCACCCCGCTAACATGCTCCCGGGCAGTTCCAGCCACTTGGCTGCCCGGGCACCTCGCAAGTTGTTTGCGCCTATATCGAGCAATTCATGATTTCCAAAGTCGTGCGCGGCGTTCTCAAACTAGTTCTTGGGCTAGTTGTCGCAGTGATCTGCGCCTACACGCTGCTGTTCGGCATCGTCGCAACTTCCCGGTATGAAAGAACGGAAGGCAGTTGTCCCGACATGTCTCTCGATAAGCTGCGAGAAAAGGTCCTGCTGCGTCTTGGGGAACATGGAGTACCACCGGGCAGCATCCGGTTCGACGGTGCGCCGCAGTATCACGCGTGGAAGCTGGGCGTATGGGAATTCCCACTGCGCGTCGCCGAAACCCGATACACCGCGATGATCGATTGCAACGAGCAACTTGCGAGCTACGGGCAGACGGTTGCCCCAGCCGGACAAGCTCGCAAGCCCCCGCTGCTTCAGAAATGAAAAAAACCGGGCGCCCTTTCGGACGCCCGGTTTCTACGACGGCTACCGACCCGCGCTTAACGCGGCAGGTTCGAATGCCCCATCAGGTACGCATCGACCGAGCGCGCGCACTGACGGCCTTCGCGGATCGCCCACACCACGAGCGACTGGCCGCGGCGCATGTCGCCCGCCGCGAACACCTTGTCGACCGACGTGTAGTACGAACGATCGCCTTCGGTCGCCGCACGCGCATTGCCGCGCGCATCCTTCGCGACGCCGAATGCCTCGAGCACCGGTGCCGCCGGCTGCGTGAAGCCCATCGCGAGCAGCACGAGGTCGGCCTTCATTTCGAACTCGGAGCCCGGCACTTCCTGCATCTTGCCGTCCTTCCACTCGACGCGCACCGCGATCAGCTTCTCGACCTTGCCGTTCTTGCCTTCGAGACGCTTCGTCGCGACCGCCCAGTCGCGCTCGCAACCTTCTTCATGCGACGACGACGTGCGCAGCTTGATCGGCCAGTACGGCCACACGAGCGGCTTGTTTTCCTCTTCCGGCGGCTGCGGCAGCAGCTCGAACTGCGTGACCTGCTTCGCGCCATGACGGTTCGACGTGCCGACGCAGTCCGAACCCGTGTCGCCACCACCGATCACGATCACGTGCTTGCCCTTCGCGAGCAGCTGGTCGACGAGCTTGTCGCCCGCGTTCACGCGGTTCTGCTGCGGCAGGAAGTCCATCGCGAAATGCACGCCCGCGAGCTCGCGGCCCGGCACCGGCAAATCGCGCGGCGTTTCCGAACCGCCGGCGATCACGACCGCGTCGAATTCTTCCTTCAGCGTGTCCGGCGAGATGGTTTCCTTCGCGAGACTGCCGATCGACTCGGGCAGCGGATCCTTGCCGATGAACACGCTGGTGCGGAACGTCACGCCTTCCGCTTCCATCTGGCGCATGCGGCGGTCGATCAGCCACTTCTCGAGCTTGAAGTCGGGGATCCCGTAACGCAGCAGGCCGCCGACACGATCGTTCTTCTCGAACACCGTCACGTCGTGGCCGGCACGCGCGAGCTGCTGCGCGGCGGCGAGGCCCGCGGGTCCCGAGCCGACGACCGCGACCTTCTTGCCCGTCTTGTGCTCGGCCGGCAGCGGCTTCACCCAGCCTTCCGCCCAGGCCTTGTCGATGATCGCGTGCTCGATCGACTTGATGCCGACCGGGTCGTTGTTGATCCCGAGCGTGCACGCTGCCTCGCACGGCGCCGGGCAGATGCGGCCCGTGAATTCCGGGAAGTTGTTGGTCGAATGCAGGACTTCGATCGCCTGCTGCCAGTCCTGGCGGTAAACGAGATCGTTGAAGTCCGGAATGATGTTGTTGACCGGGCAGCCGTTGTTGCAGAACGGGATGCCGCAATCCATGCAGCGCGCGCCCTGGACCTTCGCGTCCGCGTCGGTCAGTGCCGCGACGAATTCCTTGTAGTGCTTCACGCGCGTGAGCGGTGCTTCGTACGCCTCGTGGCGGCGTTCGAACTCCAGAAAACCGGTTGCCTTGCCCATAAGGTGCTCTTCTGTTCGGTGTATCGGGTGGGGGAGCCGCGCGCGGCAGTCATGCGCGCGCGGCATTCGCTAAGTCGTTCGTCGCTCAGGCGGCCAGTTCTTCCTTCGCCGCCTTCTTCGCACCGATCTCGCCCAGCGCGCGCTTGTATTCGTGCGGGAACACCTTCACGAACTGGCGGCGCGCCGCGTCCCAGTTTTCCAGCAGCGACTTCGCGCGCGGCGAACCCGTGAACTGGAAATGACGCTCGACGAGCCCCTTGAGCAGCGCTTCGTCCGTCGTGCCTTCGTGCCAGAGCGCGCGATCGACCGTGCGCTCCTGCTCGGCCTGCTGCAGCACCGGCTCGAGCGCGACCATCGACTTGTTGCACTTGGCCGCGAACGTGCCTTCCGGATCGTAGATGTACGCGAGACCGCCCGACATGCCGGCCGCGAAGTTGCGCCCGGTCTCGCCGAGCACGACGACCGTGCCGCCCGTCATGTATTCGCAGCCGTGGTCGCCCGTGCCTTCGACGACCGCCGTCGCACCCGAGTTGCGCACGCAGAAGCGCTCGCCCGCCACACCGCGGAAGAACGATTCGCCTTCGATCGCGCCGTACATCACCGTGTTGCCGCAGATGATGTTTTCCTCGGACTTGCCGCGGAAGTCGTTGGTCGGGCGGATGATGATCCGGCCGCCCGACAGGCCCTTGCCGACGTAGTCGTTGCCGTCGCCGACGAGGTCGAGCGTCACGCCCTTCGCGAGGAACGCGCCGAAGCTCTGGCCGGCCGTGCCCTTCAGCTGGATGTGCACCGCGTCGTCGGCCAGGCCGTCGTGGCCGTGCTTCTTCGCGATCACGCCCGACAGCATCGCGCCGACCGTCCGGTTCACGTTGCGCACCGGCTGGATGAACGACACATGCTCGCCGTTCTCGATCGCGGCCTTCGCCTTCTCGATCAGCACGTGGTCGAGCGCGCGCTCGAGGCCGTGATCCTGCACGTCGACGTGACGCGGCGCGACGTCCTCGCACTCTTCCGGCTGATAGAACACACGCGAGAAGTCGAGGCCCTTCGCCTTCCAGTGCTCGATGCCCTTGCGCGTATCGAGCAGGTCGGCACGGCCGATCAGGTCGTCGAACTTCGCGATGCCGAGCTGCGCCATGATCTCGCGCACTTCCTCGGCGACGAAGAAGAAGTAGTTCACGACGTGCTCGGGCTGGCCCTTGAACTTCGCACGCAGCACCGGATCCTGCGTCGCGACGCCGACCGGGCACGTGTTCAGGTGGCACTTGCGCATCATGATGCAGCCCTCGACGACGAGCGGAGCCGTCGCGAAGCCGAATTCGTCCGCGCCGAGCAGCGCGCCGATCACGACGTCGCGGCCGGTCTTCATCTGGCCGTCGGCCTGCACGCGGATGCGGCCGCGCAGGCGGTTCAGCACCAGCGTCTGCTGCGTTTCGGCGAGGCCGAGTTCCCACGGCGTGCCTGCGTGCTTGACCGACGACAGCGGCGACGCACCCGTGCCGCCGTCGTGGCCGGCGATCACGACGTGATCGGCCTTCGCCTTCGCGACACCTGCCGCGACCGTGCCGACGCCGACTTCCGACACCAGCTTCACCGAGATGCTCGCACTCGGGTTCACGTTCTTCAGGTCGTGGATCAGCTGTGCCAGATCCTCGATCGAGTAGATGTCGTGGTGCGGCGGCGGCGAGATCAGGCCGACGCCCGGCACCGAGTAACGCAGCTTGCCGATGTATTCGGACACCTTGTGGCCCGGCAGCTGGCCGCCTTCGCCCGGCTTCGCGCCCTGCGCCATCTTGATCTGGATCTGGTCGGCCGATGCCAGGTACTCGGCCGTGACGCCGAAGCGGCCCGACGCGACCTGCTTGATCTTCGAGCGCAGCGAATCGCCGTCCTTCAGCGGAATATCGCTGACGATTTCATCGCCGATCACCGACTTCAGCGTCTCGCCCGACTTGATCGGAATGCCGCGCAGTTCGTTGCGATAGCGCTTCTCGTCCTCACCGCCTTCACCCGTGTTCGACTTGCCGCCGATCCGGTTCATCGCGATCGCGAGGGTTGCGTGCGCTTCCGTGCTGATCGAACCGAGCGACATCGCGCCCGTCGCGAAACGCTTGACGATGTCCTTCGCCGGCTCGACGTTTTCGATCGGAATCGCCTTGGTCGGCTCGACCTTGAACTCGAACAGGCCGCGGAACGTCATGTGACGCTTGGTCTGGTCGTTGATCAGGTGCGCGTATTCCTTGTACGTCTGGTACGAGTTGCTGCGCGTCGCGTGCTGCAGCTTCGCGATCGAATCCGGCGTCCACATGTGGTCTTCGCCGCGCACGCGGTATGCGTACTCGCCGCCCGCGTCGAGCATGTCGCGCAGGACCGGGTTGTCGCCGAACGCGTCGCGGTGCAGGCGGATCGCTTCTTCCGCGACTTCGAACAGGCCGATGCCGCCGACCTTCGACGCCGTGCCCTTGAAGTACTTCTCGACGAGGTCGCTCGACAGGCCGAGCGCTTCGAAGATCTGCGCGCCCGTGTACGACATGTACGTCGAGATGCCCATCTTCGACATCACCTTCTGCAGGCCCTTGCCGACCGCCTTCGTGAAATTGTAGACGGCCTTCTCCGGCGACAGGTCGCCCGGCAGGCCTTCGGCCATCTTCGCGAGCGTTTCCATCGCGAGGTACGGGTGCACGGCTTCCGCGCCGTAGCCCGCGAGCAGCGCGAAGTGGTGCGTCTCACGCGCGGAGCCCGTCTCGACGACGAGGCCCGTGCTCGTGCGCAGCCCTTGCTGGACGAGGTGCGTGTGGATCGCCGACGTGGCGAGCAGCGCCGGAATCGCGACGTGCTCGGCGTCCGTCTTGCGGTCCGACACGATCAGCATGTTGTAGCCCGACTTCACCGCGTCGACGGCTTCCGCGCACAGCGACGCGAGACGCGCCTCGATGCCTTCCTTGCCCCAGGCGACCGGGTAGCAGATGTTCAGTTCGTACGCGCTGAACTTGCCGCCCGTGTACTGGTCGATCGCGCGGATCTTCGCGATGTCCTTGAAGTCGAGCACCGGCTGCGACACTTCGAGACGCATCGGCGGGTTGATGTTGTTCGTGTCGAGCAGGTTCGGCTTCGGGCCGATGAACGACACGAGCGACATCACCATGTTCTCGCGGATCGGGTCGATCGGCGGGTTCGTGACCTGCGCGAACAGCTGCTTGAAGTAGTGATAGAGCGTCTTGTTCTTGTTCGACATCACCGCGAGCGGCGAGTCGTTGCCCATCGAACCGACGGCCTCTTCGCCCTGCTGCGCCATCGGCGCCATCAGGAACTTCAGGTCTTCCTGCGTATAGCCGAACGCCTGCTGGCGGTCGAGCAGCGCAGCGCCCTGCGTGCGGCCGGCCGCGACTTCCTCGGCCTTCGGCTCGATCTCGTCGAGCTTGATGCGCACCGCGTCGATCCAGCTCTTGTACGGCTTCGCGTTCGCGAGATTGTCCTTCAGTTCCTTGTCGTCGATGATGCGGCCGTGTTCCATGTCGATCAGGAACATCTTGCCCGGCTGCAGGCGCCACTTCTTGACGATCTTCGATTCGGGGATCGGCAGCGTGCCGGCTTCGGACGCCATGATGACGAGGTCGTCGTCGGTCACGATGTAGCGCGCCGGGCGCAGGCCGTTACGGTCGAGCGTCGCGCCGATCTGGCGGCCGTCGGTGAACGCGATCGCGGCCGGGCCGTCCCACGGCTCCATCATCGCGGCGTGGTATTCGTAGAACGCGCGGCGGTTCTCGTCCATCAGCGTGTGCTGTTCCCACGCTTCCGGGATCATCATCATCACCGCATGCACGAGCGGGTAGCCGGCCATCACCAGCAGTTCGAGGCAGTTGTCGAACGATGCGGTATCCGACTGGCCCGGGTAGATCAGCGGCCACAGCTTCGGCAGGTCGTCGGCGAGCACGTGCGACGCGATCGCGCCGGTACGCGCGTTCAGCCAGTTCACGTTGCCCTTCACGGTGTTGATCTCGCCGTTATGCGCGATCATCCGGTACGGGTGAGCCAGTTCCCACGCCGGGAACGTGTTGGTCGAGAAGCGCTGGTGCACGAGCGCGAGCGCCGACACGACGCGCGCGTCCTGCAGGTCGCGGTAGTACACGCCGACCTGGCCCGCCAGCAGCAGCCCCTTGTAGACGATCGTGCGCGCCGACATCGACGGCACGAAGTATTCCTTGCCGTGCTTGAGCTTCAGCGCCTGGATGCGGTGGCTCGCGGTCTTGCGGATCACGTACAGCTTCCGCTCGAGCGCGTCCGTCACCATGATGTCCTTGCCGCGGCCGATGAAGATCTGGCGGATCAGCGGCTCGCTCGCCTTGACCGTCGGCGAGATCGGCATCGCATGGTCGACCGGCACGTCGCGCCAGCCGAGCACCACCTGGCCTTCGGCCTTCACCGTCCGCTCGAGCTCCTGCTCGCACGCGAGACGCGACGCGTTTTCCTTCGGCAGGAAGATCATGCCGACCCCATATTCGCCGGCCGGCGGCAGATTCACGCCCTGCTTCGCCATTTCCTCGCGATAGAACGCGTCCGGAATCTGGATCAGGATGCCCGCGCCGTCGCCCATCAGCGGATCGGCGCCGACCGCGCCACGGTGATCGAGGTTCTCGAGGATCTTCAGACCCTGCTGGATGATCTCGTGGCTCTTCTTGCCCTTGATGTGAGCGACGAAGCCGACACCACAGGCGTCGTGTTCGTTTTGCGGGTCGTACAGACCTTGTGCGGCGGGCACCGCGGCGAGCGGCTGCTGGTGGTCGTTCATGGGGACACCGTCGTAAAGGGGGCCTGGAGGCCGTTGAACCATTTTCTTGTTGCCGTCGATCCCGCTCCCGACGGGAGACGGCACGGCCGACAGTGGATGGGCATGCTTCGCCCGGGCCACCGGAATTCGGAATATACGCGACGAATCAAAGGAATAGCAACAAAAACCGCTTGATCGAACCCCAATTAAACGAACGCATCGATCTGGTGCTGTTTTATTGGGGTCGTATCGTTTTGGTGCAAAAAGAAGCGGCGCCCGCAGCGCCGCCTCCTGAACCGCCGTTCCTGCGTTACTGCTGGATCGGCGGCGTGTTTTCACGCACCTTTCTGGGGCGTCCGCGCGGCAGCGGCGACACGCGCCGGTTCGCGGTACGCGCCGCCCACTCGCGGTAATTCTCGCCGCCGAGCACCCAGCCCTTCAACGTCGCCTGCTGCAGCTGGTCGGCCTGCCGCTCGTCGAGCGGCTGTTCGCACAGCTCCTTGTACGCGCGCTGGCGGTCGAACGGCGTATTGCCGAGCGCCCAGTAGAGCGGATGGTCGGTGATCAGGCTGTCGACGGTGAGCCCGACGTGGTGCCGGTAGCTCGACCAGCGATAGGCCTCGGGCGTCGCGACGAGCTGCGCGCGCACCGGGCTCATCTCGACCACGCGGCTCGCGAGCAGGAAATAGCGCTCGCCTTCGATCACGGTCGCGCGATAGCGGCCTTCCCACAGGGTGCCGCGCCGCGAGTAGCGCCGGTTGAAATGCGCGACGTAGCGACGGCCGACGGCCTGCATCGCTTTCGGCAGGCTCGCTTCGTCGCTCGGCGTCACGAGCAGTTGCACCTGGCGCGGCAGCAGCACGTAGGCATGCACCGACAGGTGATGATCGCGTGCGGCGGCCTTCAGGCAATCGATGAAGAGTTCGTAGTCCTGGTCGTCGACGAACGCGGGTTGCTGATCCAGGCCGCGCAGTATCACGTGCTGCGGCTGGTCGGGAACGTAGAGTCGTGCTAACCGTGCCATGCTGAATGTCCGTTTGAACGCGTTAGGAAATACCCGGGGGTCCGAAATGCGCACCTGCGTT
Organism: Arapaima gigas; assembly: GCA_900497675.1. NCBI lineage: Eukaryota > Metazoa > Chordata > Actinopteri > Osteoglossiformes > Osteoglossidae > Arapaima > Arapaima gigas. The sequence continues at coordinate 18,621 of UFQX01001250.1, read as the reverse complement.
GAATCCCTGTCCCCGCTGGGCGCGAAAGCGTACGGTCGTACGAAACCTAGGGAGAAAACTCTAACTTACGAGCTTGTTTGGTTTTAAACGCAGTCGTCATAATGAGCACGCCTTTGATCGGAGGAGACACAATGAAACGAAAACTGGCCATTACGGGGGCCGCAGCGCTCGCATTCACGTTTGCGGGCGGTACGGCACATGCACAATCCGCAGGTGATTTCTACGTCAGCACCGGCTGGTTCCACCTCGCGCCGCAGGACAGCAGCGACCCGCTGTTCGTCTACGGCGTAGGCGGCACGCCCATCAACCAATCGATTCCCAACACCGGTGCCGGCATCAACGACGCTGATACGCTTGGGCTCGCAACGGGCTACTTCATCACCGACCATATCTCCACCGAGCTCGTTATGGGGATACCGCCGAAGTTCGACATTACCGGCAAGGGTCAGTTCGAAAGATTCGGCGTACTCGGCCGTGCGTACCAGTGGAGCCCCGCCGTACTGCTGCGCTACCACTTCAACGACGCCAACGCGAAGTTCCGTCCGTATGTCGGCATCGGCGCGACGTACGTCTGGTTCACCGGTGCAAAGATCACGAACAGCAGCTTCGAGAACGGCGTGCTCGGCGGCCCGACCAGCGCTACGACCAGCAACCAGTGGGCGCCTGTCTTCAACGCCGGCTTCACGTACAACTTCACGAAGCACTGGTTCGCAGGCCTGTCGCTCTCGTACATCCCGGTCAGCGTGACGGCGACCTTTACGACGGCCCGCCGAACGCCGGTCGGCACACTGACGGAAACGTCGAAGGCCCACATCTCGCTGAACCCGATCGTCACGTACCTGAACGTCGGCTACCGCTTCTAAGCGTAGTCGAATATTTGGGGAATGGTTAATCCTGCTGCAATTTGTAGCGGATTTTTCCTGGCGTAACGTCTCCACGATGCAAAACGCCCCGGCGGAAATCCCGTCGGGGCGTCGTTTTTTCGCGTCAGGCACGTTCCGCGCAAGGGTTTCGCCGGGCCCTGGCGCGGCTCACGCCGTGGCCCGGGCCATCAGACGACCTCGATGTCGTCCAGCGCATCGGGTGCGATCAGGTCGATGCGGTCCGTGCAGACGGCATCGACGCCCCAGCGCGCGAGTTCGCGTGCCCGTTCGAGGTCGTTCACCGTGTAAACCAGGATGCGCAGCCCGGCAGCCTTGATCGCGCGCACGAGCGATTCGTCGAGCCGGATGTGGTCTGCATGCAACGATACGCAGTCCAGCGCATCGATCACCTGCGCATGCCAGTCGTCCGGCACGACTTCGTAGAGCATCCCGCGCGGCAGGCCCGGCACGGTCGCGCGCGCCTGCTGCAATGCGTCGAACGAGAATGACGACAGCAGCGGCGCCACAGCGGCATCGTGCCAGTACGCGGCCGCGTCGGCGGCCACGCGCCGCCCCGTTTCGCGCTCGCGCCCCGGGCACGGCTTGATCTCGACGTTCGCGGCCAGCCCGTGCGCGATGCAGCGCGCCGCGGCCGCCGCGAGCGTCGGCATCCGTTCGCCCGCGAAGCGCGCATCGCGCCACGCGCCCGCGTCGAGCGCGGCCAGCGCCGCATAACGCATGCCCGCCGCCGCTCCGTGGCCGTTCGAGGTCCGGTCGACCGTGTCGTCGTGCAGCAGGAACGTCACGTCGTCGGCCGACAGCTTCGCGTCGAACTCGACCATCCGGTGACCGCGCCGCGCGCCCTCGTCGAGCGCGGCAAGCGTGTTCTCCGGCGCGAGCGTGCCGCCGCCGCGATGAGCGACGACGCGCGGATAGGGCCAGTCGGTACGGGTGATCATCGTCGGTCTCTCCGCGGATGCAGCGGTTTCAGCCGGCACGCTTGCCGGTCTCGGGATCGAAGAAATGCAGCCGGTGCGCAGGCAGCGCGGCCGCCAGCGCCGTGCCGCGCGCGGGGCGATCCGCGTGCGGCAGGCGCACCGCGACGTCGTGATTGCCCCAGCGGCCGTGCGCGAGATTGTCCGCGCCGAGCAGCTCGCACGAATCGACCGGCAGCGTCGCCTGCGCGACGCCCGGCTGCGGCGTCATGTGTTCCGGCCGCACGCCGAGCACCCAGTCGCGCCCGACGGCGATCTCGCGGCCGATGCCGGGCGCGCCGGAGACCGGCAGCGCGGGGCCGCCGCCCGCGACAGTGAAAGTCGCGCCGTCTTCCGACAGCCGGCCGTGCATCAGGTTCATCGCAGGAGAGCCGATGAAGCCCGCGACGAACACCGTCGCCGGTTTCTCGTACACGTCGACCGGCGCACCGATCTGTTCCGCGTAGCCGCGGTTCATCACGATCACGCGCTGCGCGAGCGTCATCGCCTCGATCTGGTCGTGCGTCACGTACACGCTCGTCGTCGCGAGCCGCGCATGCAGCCGCTGGATCTCGAGCCGCATCTGCACGCGCAGCTTCGCATCGAGGTTCGACAACGGCTCGTCGAACAGGAACACCGACGGCTCGCGCACGATCGCACGCCCCATCGCGACGCGCTGCCGCTGGCCGCCCGACAGCTCGCGCGGCCGCCGCGCGAGCAGCGGCTCGAGTTCGAGGATCTTCGCGGCCGCCGCCACCCGCGAGTCGATCGTCGCGCGCTCGATCCCGCGGATCTTCAACCCGTAGCCCATGTTCTGCGCGACCGTCATGTGCGGGTACAGCGCATAGTTCTGGAACACCATCGCGATGTCGCGATCCTTCGGCTCCAGCGCGTTGACGACGCGCTCGCCGATCGCGATCTCGCCGTCCGTCACCGTCTCGAGCCCCGCGATCATCCGCAGCAACGTCGACTTGCCGCAGCCCGACGGGCCGACCAGCACGATGAATTCGCCGTCGGCGATCTCCACGTCGATGCCATGCAGCACGTGCTGCTTGCCGTCGTAGGATTTCCTGACGCCCTTCAAGCTCAGCGCAGCCATTCTTGGTCTTTCTCCCGGTTGCCGTCCGTCATTCATTTCTCGGAATCGACGAGGCCGCGCACGAACCAGCGCTGCATCGCCAGCACGACGACGAGCGGCGGGATCATTCCCAGCAGCGTCGCCGCCATCACGTATTGCCATTCGGTCGCGGCATCGCCGCTCGCGATCATCGTCTTGATGCCCACCACCGCCGTCGACAGCGAAGCCTCGGTCGTGATCAGGATCGGCCACAGATACTGGTTCCAGCCGTAAATGAACGTGATCACGAACAGCGCCGCGATGCTCGTCTTCGACAGCGGCAGCACGACGTCCCAGAAGAACCGCAGCGGCCCCGCGCCGTCGATGCGCGCGGCATCCATCAGCTCGTCGGGCAGCGTCATGAAGAACTGGCGGAACAGGAACGTCGCGGTCGCCGATGCGATCAGCGGCAGCGTGAGCCCCGCGTAGGTATTCGTCAGATGCAGCGTCGACACGACCTGCACGGTCGGGAAGATCCGCACTTCCACCGGCAACATCAGCGTGACGAAGATCAGCCAGAACGCCGTGTTGCGGAACGGGAAGCGGAAATAGACGATCGCGTACGCGGACAGGATCGACACCGCGATCTTGCCCACCGCGATGCCGAGCGCCATCGCGAAGCTGTTCACCAGCAGGCGGCCGAACGGCGCCGTCGTGCCGCCGCTGCCGTGCCCCCAGATGTACGCGACGTTCTCGAACAGGTGCGTGCTCGGCACGAGCGACAGCGGCACCGTGAACACTTCCTGCGCATTCATCGTCGCCGCGCAGAACGCGACGTAGACGGGAAACACGATCAGCACCACACCCGCGATCAGCACCGCGTGGCAGAACAGGTCGAAGCCCTTGCGATTTTCGATCATGCGTATTGCACCCTGCGTTCGACGAAGCGGAACTGGATCACCGTGAGTCCGACGACGATGATCATCAGCACGACCGACTGCGCACCCGAGCTGCCGATGTCGAGCCCCTGGAAGCCCTCCGCGAAGATCTTGTAGATCAGCGTCTTCGTGCTCTGCGCCGGGCCGCCGCCGGTGGCTGCGTCGATCACCGGGAACGTGTCGAAGAATGCGTAGACGAGGTTCACGACCAGCAGGAAGAAGCTGGTGGGCGACAGCAGCGGCAGCACGATGTTGAAGAAGCGCCGCACCGGCCCGGCGCCGTCGATCGCGGCCGCCTCGATCAGCGAGCGCGGGATCGCCTGCAGGCCCGCGTAGAAGAACAGGAAGTTGTAGCTCACCTGTTTCCACACCGACGCGAGCACGACCAGGAACATCGCCTGGCCGCCGTTCAGCGCGTGGTTCCACACGATGCCGCTCTTCGCGAGCGCATAGGTGATCAAGCCGATGCTCGGGTTGAACAGGAATGCCCACAACACGGCAGCGATCGTCGGCGCGACCGCATACGGCCAGATCAGCAGCGTGCGGTACACGCGCGCGCCGCGGATCACGCGATCGGCGCACGCGGCGAGAATCAGCGACACGACCAGTCCGCTCACCGTAACGAGTGAACTGAACACCAGCGTCGTGCGGAACGAATCGAGATACAGCGGATCGGCGAACAGGTGCGTGAAGTTCGCGAGGCCGACGAATTCGCTCGACGTGCCGAACGCGTCCTGCATCTGCGTCGACTGCCACAGCGCGACGCCGGCCGGCCACAGGAAGAACACGGCGGTGATCGCGAGCTGCGGCGCGATCAGCAGGTACGGCAACAGGCTCGTACCGAAACGGGAACGGGATTGCATCGCGGATATCCGGTCAGGCGCAACGGAAAGGTGGCCGTGCCGCCGGCCGGCGCGTGCATCCGGGCAGGATGCGACGCGGCCGGCGGCACGGTGCGATGCGGGCTCAGCCGCCCGACTTCTCGAAGCGGCGCAGCAGTTCGTCGCCGCGCGACGCGGCCGAATCGAGCGCGTCCTTCGGCGACTTCTTCTGCGCCCAGACCTGTTCGAACTCCTCGTCGACCACCGTGCGGATCTGCGGCATGTTGCCGAGACGCAGCCCCTTCGTGTACGGCAGCGGCGGCTTGTTCAGCATCTGCTTGATCGCGGTTTCGGCGCTCGGGTTCTTCGCGTAGAAGCCCTGCTGGCGCGTGAGGTCGTACGCGGCGGTCGTCACGGGGAGGTAGCCCGTGTCCTGATGCCATTTCGCGGCGACCGCCGGCGAGGCCAGGAACGCGAGGAATTTCGCGACGCCCTTGTAGGTCGCCGGATCCTTGCCCGCCAGCACCCACAGGCTCGCGCCGCCGATGATCGCGTTCTGCGGCGCACCCTTCACGTTCGCGTCGTACGGCATCATGCCCGTGCCGTAGCTGAACTTCGCGAACTTCTGCACGTTCGCGAGCGCGCCCGACGACGTCGTCAGGATCCCGCAGTCGCCGCTGTAGAACTTCGCCGACGCTTCATCCTTGCGGCCCGCGTACGTGAACGTGCCGTCCTTCGCCATCTGCTGCAGGAACGAGACGTGTGCGATCTGCTGCGGCTTGTTGAACTCCAGAACGGCGTCGGCGCCGTCGAAGCCGTTGTTGCGGCTCGCGAACGGCAGCCCGTGCCACGCGCTGTAGTTCTCGAGCTGGATCCAGCCCTGCCAGCCGGTCGTGAACCCGCATGCCATCCCCGACTTGCGCAGCTTCTCGGCATCGGCCTGCACGTCGGCCCACGTCTTCGGCGGCTGGTTCGGGTCGAGGCCGGCCTTCTTGAACGCGTCCTTGTTGTAGTACAGCACCGGCGTCGAGCTGTTGAACGGCATCGAGACGAGATGGCCCGTCTTCGCGTCGCTGTAGTAGCTCGCGATGGTCGGCACGAACCCTTTCTCGTCGAGCGGCACGCCGGCCTGCTTGAACACGTCGTAGACCGGCACGACGGCCTTCTTCGCCTGCATCATCGTGGCCGTGCCGACTTCATAGACCTGGAGGATCGCCGGCGCGTTGCCGCTGCGATAGGCGGCGATACCGGCCGCGAGCGCCTGGTCGTAGGTGCCCTTGAATACCGGCACGATCTTGTAGTCGCTCTGCGACGCGTTGAACTGGTCGGCGATCGCATTTACCCGCTCGCCGAGCGCGGCTTCCATCGCATGCCAGAACTGGATTTCCGTCGCGGCGAGCGCCACGTGCTGTGCCCCGAACATCAGCGCGCCGCCGAGCGCGATCGAACGAACCAGTGTCCCCGCAGGCTTCTTCTTCATCGACCTCTCTCCTATGAAAACGTTACCAACAGCGTGTGCAACATTTCCGTCGCCATTGAACCGGCGAAGTCTAGTGATCGTTTGTGACAGTCAGTTGTCGCTGATGACGAACAGGCGCTGATATTCCTTCAGCGCGAAGCGGTCGGTCATGCCGGCGATGTAGTGCGCAACGAGGCGCGGCTGCTGCGCGGCGTCGTCGGACTGGTAAGGCGGCGGCAGCAGGCGCGGATCGTCGATGAACGCATCGAACAGACCGGTGACGACGCGCTGCGCCTTGCTCGCCATGCGCATCACCTTGTAGTGGCGATAGAGGTTCTTGAAGAGGAAACGCTTGAGGGCGGCCGCCTGTGCGGCGACAGATTCGCTGTGCGACACGAGCGGCGGCGCGGCGCGCACGTCGTCGAGCGACGCGGGCGCGACGCGCGCGAGATTGCGCGTGGTTTCGTCGATCAGGTCGACGATCAGCGTGTTGATGATGCGGCGCACCGTCTCATGCACGAGGCGGCGGCCTTCGAGATTCGGGAATTCGGCGAGCGCCGCCTCGTAGTGGCGCTGCCACAGCTCGACTTCCGCGAGTTGCCCGATCGTGATCAGGCCGGAACGCAGGCCGTCGTCGACGTCGTGGTTGTTGTACGCGATCTCGTCCGCGATGTTGGCGAGCTGCGCTTCGAGCGACGGCTGGCGGCCCTGCAGGAAGCGCTCGCCGAGTGCGCCGAGCTTGCGCGCATTCTCGCGCGAGCAGTGCTTCAGAATGCCTTCGCGCGTCTCGAAGCACAGGTTCAGTCCGTTGAACGCGCCGTAGTGCTCCTCGAGCTCGTCGACGACCGCCAGGCTCTGCAGGTTGTGCTCGAAGCCGCCGTGGTCGCGCATGCAGGCATTCAGTGCGTCCTGCCCGGCATGGCCGAACGGCGTATGGCCGAGATCGTGGGCGAGCGAAATCGCCTCGACGAGATCCTCGTTCAGGCGCAGGTTGCGCGCGACCGAGCGCGCGATCTGCGCGACTTCGAGGCTGTGCGTGAGGCGTGTGCGGAACAGGTCGCCTTCGTGATTGACGAAGACCTGCGTCTTGTATTCGAGCCGGCGAAATGCGGTCGAGTGGACGATGCGGTCGCGGTCGCGCTGGAATTCGGTGCGCGCCGCCGGCGGTGTCTCCGGATGGCGGCGGCCGCGCGACTGCGACGCGTGCGCGGCATACGGAGCGAGATGGGCTTCCAGCGCCGCCAGCGTCGGCGGCTCGGCCACCGGCGCAACGGATGCGCGACCGGCTTCGGGCAGTATGCTGCTGGATGTCTCGCTCACGTCTCCTCCATGTCAGGGGCGCCGGGGCATCCGGGCCGCCGTTAGCGGGTGGTCTGCGCCAGTGTAGCGGACACGGCTTCGTCCGGCGCCTGAGTGATCAGCGTATCGCCGAATCGCTTCAGCAGGATGAACTTGATCGCACCGGCCTCGGCCTTCTTGTCGACGCGCATCAGGTCCATGTAGCGCGCGTCGCCGAGCGCGGGCCCGCGGGTCGGCAGATGCGCGGCCGCGATCACCGCATCGAGGCGCTGCCGCGAAGCTTCGTCGAGCAGGCCGAGCCGCACCGACAGGTCGCCCGCCATCACCATCCCGCAGCCGACCGCCTCGCCGTGCAGCCACTCGCCGTAGCCGAGCCCGGCCTCGATCGCATGACCGAACGTATGGCCGAAGTTCAGGATCGCGCGCAGGCCGCCTTCGCGTTCGTCGGCTGCCACCACGCTCGCCTTGATCTCGCACGAGCGCTTCACCGCATGCGCGAGCGCAGCCGGATCGCGACGGTTCAGCGCGTCGACGTTCGCCTCGATCCAGTCGAAGAACTCGGCATCGGCGATCGCGCCGGTCTTGATGACTTCGGCGACGCCGGCCGCCAGTTCACGGTCGGGCAGTGTCGTCAGCGCGCCGATGTCCGCGATCACGGCCTGCGGCTGGTAGAACGCGCCGATCATGTTCTTGCCGAGCGGGTGGTTGATGCCCGTCTTGCCGCCGACCGACGAGTCGACCTGCGACAGCAGCGTCGTCGGCACCTGGATGAACGGCACACCGCGCATGTAGCACGCGGCCGCAAAGCCCGTCATGTCGCCGATCACGCCGCCGCCGAGCGCGACGAGCGTCGTCTTGCGGTCCGCGCGGTCGGTCAGCAGGCCGTCGAAGATCAGGTTCAGCGTTTCCCAGTTCTTGTACGCCTCGCCGTCCGGCAGCACGACCGTCGACACGCGCTTGCCGAGCGGCGCAAGCGCCGCGCGCAGGGCATCGCCGTAAAGCGGATCGACCGTCGTGTTCGTGACGATCGTGACGGACGAACCCTTGATATGCGGGGCGAACAGCTCGGCGCGGCCGATCAGGCCGGCGCCAATGTGAATCGGGTAGGCGCGGTCGCCCAGGTCGACGTTGACAGTAATCATGCTTGTAGCGGTTTGGCGATGACGCCGGCCAGTTCGAGTTGCATCAGCACCATGTTGACGAGACCGTTGACCGACGGACGGCCGGTCTCGATGACGAAATCCGCGCATTCGCGGTACAGCGGGTCGCGTACCTCGTACAGCGCTTCGAGGCGCCCCTTCGGATCTTCGGTCTGCAGCAGCGGGCGGTTCTTGTCCTTGCGCGTGCGCAGCCACAGATCGTGCGGATTGGCGCGCAGGTAGACGACGATGCCATGGCTTTTCAGGCAGTCGCGGTTTTCCGGGCGCAGCACCGCACCGCCGCCCGTCGCGAGCACGATGTTCTCGCGCTGCGTGAGATCGGCGATCACCTGCGTTTCGCGATCGCGAAACCCGGCCTCGCCCTCCATCTCGAAGATCACCGGAATGCGCGCGCCCGTGCGGGCCTCGATTTCGTGGTCGGAGTCGAAGAACGTCCTGTCGAGACGACGCGCGACCGCACGGCCCACGGTGGTCTTACCCGCTCCCATAAGGCCGACGAAAAATACGTTTGCATGTGGGTCCCGCGCTTGCAACGGCTTCCTCTGCTTCAATCTTGCTGGTGTGTGGCGCAGCTTACTGGCAAAGCGGCTGCCTTGTCGAGCCTGCGCCGGCGGCTTCCGGCCCCGTTTTCTCGGCATCCGCGCCGCCCGCGCCGCGCGCATTGCAGCGCGCATCGACGACGGTCGGCGTGATGAAGACGACCAGTTCGTTACGCTGATCGCGTTGCGCGCGGTGCCGGAAAAGCGCGCCCAGAAACGGTATTTTGCCCAAGAGCGGCACGCGCGTCACATCGTTCCGGTTCAGTTGTTCATAGATCCCGCCGATCGCGACCGTCCCGCCGTTCTCGACCTCGACGCGCGTCTGGACGTGTTTCGTATGGATCGCCGGACCGGCTGCCGTCGGCTCGCCGATGCTGTCCTTCGTCACGTCCAGGTCGAGCACCACGCGCCCGTCAGGCGTGATCTGCGGCTCGACCTCGAGCTTGAGCGTCGCCCGGCGGAACTGCACGCCGCTCACGCCGTTGCCGACCTTCGCCTGGTACGGCAGCTCCGAGCCCTGTTCGACGATGGCCTTGACGCGATCGGCGGTCACCACGCGCGGACTCGAAACGATCTGGCCCCGACCTTGCGCCTCGAGCGCGCTCAGTTCGACGTCGAGCACACGGCTGAGCGGCGCGGCGAACAGCGTGAAGCCGGCGGTTGCCGCTTCGAAGCCGCCGAGCGGCCGCGCAGCCAGGTCGAGCGCGTTGCGGGCACCGGTCGCAAACGTCGCGCTCTCGCCCGACGGCGGCCGCCCCTGCGCCCTCAGCGCGACGCGCGCGCCGAGGTTGCGCGAAAAACCCTGCTCGCCCTCGACGATGCGGGCTTCGATCCGGACCTGCCGCGACGGCCGGTCGATCGCCTCGATCAGGCTCGCGATCTGGTCGAGACGCGGCGCGAGATCGGTGACGAACAACAGGTTCGTGCGCGGATCGGCCGCCGCGGCGCCACGCTTCGACAGCAGGCGCTGGCCGGTCGCGCCGGCCAGCAATCGTTGCACGTCCTGCGCACGCGGGTAGTGCAGCGCGAACGTCCGGCTCGCCAGCGGCTCCAGATCGGCGGCCCGCGCGTGCATTTCGAAACGCTCGCGTTCGCGCGCGGCCAGCTCGGCCGCCGGCGTGACCCATATCACGTCGCCCCGCCGGGACATCGCGAGCCCGTGCGTATCGAGCAGCGTGTCGAAGGCATCGCGCCAACGCACGTTGTTCAGACGTAACGTGACGGTGCCGCGCACCTGCTCGCCGACGACGATATTGAGTCCGGTGAACCGCGCGAGTGCGTCGAACGCGGCCGTGAGCCCTGCTCCCTGCAGATTCAGCGAGATCCGCCGCTTGTCGTCCGCATCGCCAGGTTGCCGGGCCGTAGCGCCCCCCATCCGGGCCGGCGGCGCCAACGGGATCGGCGGCCCCTCCAGCCCGGGTGCCGGGGTGGCGGCCTCGGTCTGAAGCGCCGCGCGAGCCGCCTGGTCGAACGGCGGTGGGCCGGCCTCCGTCGCTACGGTGTGATCCGCACCGCCCACCGCGCCTTGTGGCAACGGTAGGCCCGGCACCTGCATATCGAACGACGCGGCAGGCCAGACGGCCGGCAGCGGCGGCAATGACGCGCTTGCACTGGCCGCGGTCAATCCGGCCCAGACGGCGAGCACCCGGCTTCCGTGCTTGATCATGGCCGCCTCCCGTCGTCCAGCATGACCCGGTACGCACCGTCCGCGGTCGCGAGCGTCACGGCGACGGGATCGACTCGCACCACCCGCGCGGCCCCGAGGGTGTCGCCGGGGACCACGGCCGTGAACGCACCGTTACCGTCGTCGAACAGCGCAAGACCGGTACGCCCGTCGCGAATCGTGCCGGCCAGGTGGGCAGCCGCCCCCTCCGCTTCGGACGCACCGGCCTCGCCGAACGGATCGGCGCCGGGCACGTCGGCCAGAACCGGCGCCTCCCCGCCCTTGGACGCTGGCGCCGGCAACTCCGGAAACACGTCGACGGACATTTCCACGCGCGCGGCCTCCTTTCCCCGTTCGACACGCAGCGCGGACGGCACTACCAGCACCGGGAAGCGGGCCAGCCCGCCGACCGTCTGCAGCAACGCGTGAAAACCGCCGTCCGCGACGATACGCACCGTGCGCCTGCCGTCCGGCACCGCGCCATCGGCGCGCAGCGGTTCGATCGATACGTCGCGCAGCCCGCTCGACGCGGCGCGATCCACCAGTTCCAGCATCAACGCAGCCCATTCCGGCGTACGCGGCACGCGATCGCCGTGTGCCGCCGCCGGCTGCACGCCGCGTTGCCGTGCAGCGGCTGCCAGGACACGCCGCGCGTCGGCCTCCCGCATCTGCGCCGCTGCGAGCAACGCGCGGCTATGCGCGAGCCCGCTCCAGTCGGCGGCATTCACCAGATGAATGCCGCCCACCAGCACGGCCGCGAATGCGAGGCCGCAGCCCGCGACGTGCGCAGCCGCCGGCGACACGCGCCGCATGCCGCCCCGCCATCCGTCACCGCGCAGTGCGGACCGATGCGCGAGCGCGGTCATGCGCCACCTCCCGGCGCTTCCCGGGACGCCACCGCGTCGTGCCAGCGCAGCCGGACCGAGAACCGGAACGGCATCCCGCCCGTAACGACCGGAACATCGGAAGCAGGCTTCAACACATCGATGTCGATCCGCCAGCCACGTTGCTCGCGTGCCATCCCCGCGAGCCATCGCGCGGCCGCCCGGTAGCTCGCGGCGCGTGCATCGATCACGGCGCCGGCGGACGTCGTGCGCAGCGCGTCGAGCCGGACGGTGCCGTCGCGCACCTGCGCCAGTGCGGCCAGCAGCCCTGCGACGTGCCGATAAGGCGCGGCAAGCGCGGCCGCCTGCGCGTCGCGTTGCGCGGCAACGGCCGCGGCCTTGGCAGCGCGCGTCGCGGCCCCCACCTGCGGCTGCAACTGCCGCAGCCGCGCCTCCACACTCTCGCGCTCGGCATCCACGCGCCACCGCGCCCCGGTGACAACGCCCGCCCACAGGCCGACGCCGAGCGCACCGAACAGAATCGCCGCACCGCACTGCGCGGCCCGGCGACGTCGCAACGCCTGCGCCAGCCGTTCACGGTATGGCAGCAGGTTGAAACCGCCCGGCTCCGCACGACAGGCCGTCATTCCCATACCCCGCGCAATGCCAGCCCGAACGCGACGGCCCATGCCGTGCCGCCCGGCATGCCGGCGGGCGGGCACGGTTGCCCGCTCCAGCCCGTGCAGTCGAACGACACCGCAACCGCGCCGAGCACGTCGCCAATCTCGGCGACAGACGTATCGAAGCGGGCGATACACCGTTCGTCCCCGGACACGAGTACGCAGCACACCGCCCCGAGCGCGCGCTGGCGCAATGCATCGGAAAATGCCCCCGGCACGGCGCCGGACAGCGTCAGCACCGGTACGGCCAACGGGCCGTCGATTCGCCAGCCGTGCACGCCCGAGTCATGGAACCAGAGCGCCGCGTAGGGGCCCGCCTGCGCGTCGGGTTCGAATTGCGCGGCATAGCGCAACGCACGCAGCGCCGCGGCCGACTCGCCGTCGACCACCGTCAGGTCGACACCGGCCTGGGCGGCCACGTCGATCCGCCGTTCGAGCAGCGCCAGCGGGGCCACGGCAACCTCGATCTCGCCTGCTCCCGCGCCGCCCTCCTGCCGCCAGTCGAACGCGAGACTGTCCGGCGCCAGCCCCGAGATGCGTTCGGCCGCCTGCCGCGCGGCATCCTCGATGTCGCCGCGCCCGGCCAGATCGAGCGTCGCGGTCCGCATCTCGTCATCGTGCAACGCCATCACGCCACGCGCGTCGCACCGCACGCCGGCCGCCGACAGCCTCGACACGGCGGCGGCCAGCGCACGCGCGACCGCCGCCCAGCGCGCATCCTCCGGGCCGCCCGCCAACCCGACCGGCTCCCGCTCGAGCCCCTCGACGCACACGTCCGCGCCCCGGCCGCGCCGGCTCAGCACGACCACCCTCACCTCATCCGCACCGACGTCGATTCCCGTCGACCGGTGCCCACCCTGCCCAAACCGTGCTCGCCATCGTCCCGCCATCCCAGTCTCCTGAAATCGTCGCGGCCCGTGCCGCGTTTCCGAGACTTGATTCTGCAAATCGGCGCGTGCGGCCGACAGTCGGCCTAACGGCCAGCATCCGCTCGCGACGGGCATGCGCGGGCTATGCTGGAAGCACGCCAGGCCGCGTCTTCGCGGCGGCCGCCCCCCGCGTCAGGACCGGTCTTACCGGGCAGCTATAATCGCGGGACTGTTTTCCGGTATGCCTATGCAATCCACGACTCCTACGTCCCCGCCTCCCGCCCCGGAGCCGAAGAAGCGGCCCTGGTGGCAAAAAGTCCTGCTCGGATTCGCCACGATGTGCATAGCGCTCGTCGTGGCCGGCGGGCTCGTGCTCGGCTACGCGCTCGTCGTTGCGTGGCCGAACATGCCGTCGCTCGACGCGCTGACCGACTATCGGCCGAAGGTGCCGCTGCGCATCTATACGTCCGATCACGTGCTGATCGGCGAATTCGGCGAAGAGCGCCGCGACGTCGTCCATTTCAAGGACGTGCCCGACTCGCTGAAGAAAGCGATCCTCGCAATCGAGGACGCGCGCTTCTACGATCACGGCGGCGTCGACCTCACCGGCATCGTCCGCGCCGGCTTCGTCGCGCTGACGAACGGCCATGCGTCGCAGGGTGCGAGCACGATCACGATGCAGGTCGCGCGCAACTTCTTCCTGTCGAGCGAGAAGACCTACACGCGCAAGATCTACGAGATGCTGCTCGCGTACCGGATCGAGCGTGCGCTGACGAAGGATCAGATTCTCGAGGTCTACATGAATCAGATCTATCTCGGCCAGCGCGCGTACGGCTTCGCGAGCGCCGCGCGGGTCTACTTCGGCAAGGACCTGAAGGACATCACGCTGGCCGAAGCCGCGATGCTCGCGGGGCTGCCGAAGGCGCCGTCCGCGTACAACCCGGTCGTGAACCCGAAGCGCGCGAAGGTGCGCCAGGAATACATCCTGCAGCGGATGCTCGAACTGAACTTCATCTCGCGCGAACAGTACGACGAGGCCGTCGCACAGCCGCTCGTCGTCAAGGGGCCCGGCCGCGATTTCAGCGTGCACGCCGAGTACGTCGCGGAAATGGTCCGACAAATGATGTACGCGCAGTACCGTGAGGAAACCTACACGCGCGGCTTCAACGTCGTCACGACGATCGACTCCGCGGACCAGCAGGTCGCGTACACCGCACTGCGCAAAGGCATCATGGATTACGAACGCCGGCACGGCTACCGGGGGCCGGAAGGCTTCATCGAGCTGCCGGCCGGCGCCGACGACCGCGAACAGGCGATCGACGATGCGCTGCTCGAACACCCCGACAACGGCGAACTGATCGCCGCGGTCGTCACGGCCGCCAGCCCGCGCCAGATCACGGTCGCGTTCATCGACGGCAGCAATGCGACGATCGAGGGCGACAACCTGCGCTTCGCGTCGGGCGCGCTGTCGGCCAATGCGCAGCCGAATCGCCACATCCGCCCGGGCGCGATCGTCCGCGTCGTGAAGAACGACACCGGCAAGTGGTCGATCACGCAGTTGCCGCAGGTCGAGGGGGCATTCCTGTCGATCGTCCCGCAGGACGGCGCGATCCGCTCGCTCGTCGGCGGCTTCGACTACAACAAGAACAAGTTCAACCACGTCACGCAGGCGTGGCGGCAGCCGGGTTCGTCGTTCAAGCCGTTCATCTATTCGGCGTCGCTCGACAAGGGCCTCGGGCCGGCAACCGTGATCAACGACGGCCCGCTGTATTTCAGCGCCGCCGAAACGGGCGGCCAGCCGTGGGAGCCGAAGAACTACGGCGGCGGCTTCGAAGGCCCGATGTCGATGCGCACCGCGCTGCAGCGCTCGCGCAACCTCGTGTCGATCCGGATCCTGAACCACATCGGCACGAAGTACGCGCAGCAGTACATCACCCGCTTCGGCTTCGACGCCGAACGCCATCCGGCCTACCTGCCGATGGCACTCGGCGCGGGCCAGGTCACGCCGCTGCAGATGGCGGGCGCGTACTCGGTCTTCGCGAACGGCGGCTATCGCGTCAATCCGTACCTGATCGCCGAAGTCACCGATCCGAACGGCGCGATCGTCGTGCGCGCGCAGCCGCTCGTCGCCGAGCAGAATGCGCCGCGCGCGATCGACCCGCGCAACGCGTACGTGATGAACAGCCTGCTGCAGAGCGTCGCGCAGCGCGGCACGGGCGCACGGACCAACGTGCTGAAACGCACCGACCTCGCGGGCAAGACCGGCACGACGAACGACTCGCACGACGCGTGGTTCGCCGGCTACCAGCACACGCTCGCCGCGATTGCGTGGATCGGCTACGACAATCCGCGCAGCCTCGGCGATCGCGAAACGGGGGGCGGCCTGTCGCTGCCGGTCTGGATCGACTACATGGGCGCCGCGCTGAAGGGCGTGCCCGAGTTCAAGCCGACGGTGCCGGACGGCGTCGAGTCGCTCGGCGGCGAGCTGTACTTCACCGAGTTCGCGCCAGGCCACGGCTTCGTGTCGACGGTCGGCGTACCGCAGGCGCCGGCCGCGCAGAACGTCGACGCCACCGTGCCGCACGTCGACGAGCAGGAAAAGCAGGACATCATGAACCTGTTCGCGCACTGACCACCGGCCCGGACATGAAAAAAGCGCCCCCGCGGGGCGCTTTTTCTTTGGCTGCGCGTCGACGCGCAGCCCCGGCTTCGGCCGGAGCGGTTACGGCGCGCTGAACGTGATCGGCAGGCCGGCCTGCTGCGTCGCGTATTCGGTGAGCGCCGAGAAAAACTCGGTGCCCGTGCGCGTATCGCGCCATTCGCCATCGATGAAACGGTAGTGGAAACCGCCCGCCTTCGCGGCGATCCACACTTCCTTCATCGGCGGCTGCAGGTTGACGATGATCTTCGAGCCGTTCTCGAACGTCAGCGTCAGGACGCTGCCGTTGCGCTCGAGATCGATGTCGTGATCGCCGTCGTTGGCGTCGTCGACGGTACGCTCGACGGCCGCCAGCACGGCCTCGGCACGGGTCAGGTATTCGGTATCGGACATGCTAAACTCTATCGGTTCAATTGTTCAGGGACGATCATGCGAGTCGTTTTCCGGATGAGCGCGATTGTAGCGGCTTTGGCGATTCTTGCCGGCTGCGGTCAAAGCGGCGCGCTCTATCTGCCCACCGTGCCTCCGATGCCCAAGCCACTCCAGCAGCAGGACACACCGCCGTCGGATGTGAAGCCGACCGATGAAAACGCGTCGTCCGACAGTGTGCCCGATTCGTCCGGCACGCCGCTCACGCTGTCACCCGAATTGTCGAGCAGCGCATCGTCCATGCCTGCATCGGCGTCGAGCCCGGCCGTCGCAAAGTAACGGCGCGCCGCCTGCACGGCTCACGAAACAAGGCGATGACTTCCCGGTCATCGCCTTTTGTTTTTTCAGGCTGCGCCGTCACGCGCGCACGCGCCGCCATCCCCATGCGATGAGCCGCCAGCCGAGCAACGCGGCCACGACTGCCGCATAAAGCTTCGGCTGCGCGAGATTGTGCTTGCCGGCCCTCATCCACCAGAAGTGCAGCACACCGAATAGCGCGATCGCGTAGATCGCGCTATGCAGGGTCGCCCAGTGGCGGCCCAGGCGGCGCACCATCGCGCGCGGCGACGTTGCCGCGAGCGGAATCAGCAGCACGAACGCGGCAAAACCGACCGTGATGAACGGGCGCTTGCCGACGTCCTTCAGGATCTCGCCGACGTCGAACCACTTGTCGAACCACAGGTAGGTCGTGAAGTGCAGCGTCGCGTAGAAGAACGCGAACAGCCCGATCATCCGGCGAAAGCGCAGCAGCGTGGCGAACCCCGTCATGCGCCGAAGCGGCGTGACGGCGAGCGTGATGCACAGGATCACGAGCGTCCAGAGACCCGTCGAGCGCGTGATGAACTCGATCGGATTCGCGCCGAGCCGGTCGGTCAGCCCGAACAGCACGAGACGCGCGAGCGGATAAAGGCCGGCCGCGAAAACCAGCACCTTGGCCGGCGCGAGCCAGCGCGGCGCGGCGGGACGGATCGCGCCGCTCCGTGCGGCACCGGCAGCCTGGCCAGCGCGGGCTGTAGGCGCGGCCGTCAACGTCGAAGGGGGCATGTCGTTTCTCACCGTCGCCCTCAGAAATTCTTCTTCAGGTCCATGCCCTGGTACATCGACGCGACCAGGTCGCCGTAGCCGTTGAACATCAGCGTCTTGCGCTTCGGCGTGAAAAAGCCGTCCTCGCCGATGCGCCGCTCGGTCGCCTGGCTCCAGCGCGGATGATCGACGTTCGGGTTCACGTTCGAATAGAAGCCGTACTCGTTCGCGGCGTACGTGTTCCAGCTCGTCTTCGGCTGCTTGTCGACGAAGCGGATCTTCACGAGCGACTTCGCGCTCTTGAAACCGTACTTCCACGGCACGACGATCCGCACCGGCGCGCCGTTCTGGTTCGGCAGCACCTGCCCGTAGACGCCCATCGTCAGCAGCGTCAGCGGATTCATCGCCTCGTCCATCCGCAGCCCTTCCGAGTACGGCCAGTCGAGCACGGGCGTCGAGAGGCCGGGCATCTGCGACGGATCGGCCAGCGTGACGAACTGCACGTATTTCGCGTTGCCGGTCGGCTGCACGCGCTTGATCAGCTCGGACAGCGGCACGCCGATCCAAGGGATCACCATCGACCATCCCTCGACGCAGCGCAGCCGGTACACGCGCTCCTCGAGCGGCGCGAGCTTCAGCAGCTCGTCGAGATCGAACACCTTCGGATGCAGCACCTCGCCCTCGACGCTCACACGCCACGGGCGCGGCCGCAGCGTGCCGGCGTTCTGCGCGGGGTCGCTCTTGTCGGTGCCGAATTCGTAGAAGTTGTTGTAGGTGGTGATGTCCTTGAACGGCGTCACCTTGTCGGCTGCGACGAACTTCGGATTCGTCTTCGCCGCAAGCTTCGCGGCCCGCGCATCGGGCGACGCATAGGCGGCCCATGCTGCGCCGCTGCCACCGAGCAGCCCGCCCGCCGCCGCGAGGCCGGCCGCCTGCAATACGCGCCGCCGGTTCTCGAACACCGCACGCGGCGTGATTTCGCCGGGTGCAATATCGCCGCCGGTCAGTACGTTCCGCAAAGGGCGTTTGATCCACATCGTGCTGCTCCTCCTGCCTGCGCCGCGCGCAGTTTCATGAGCGTTCGACCCGACCCGTCCCGCGCCGTTCGACGCCCGGGCCGCCCGCCCGTTACAAAAGAAAACCGCCGGGCACGCAATGCACCGGCGGTTTCATAGTCGGACGAACAGCGGAAATCTTACAGCTTGCCGTAGCTGTGCAGCCCGGACAGGAACATGTTGACGCCGAGGAACGCGAAGGTCGTCACGAGCAGGCCCGTGAGCGCCCACCATGCAGCCACCGTGCCGCGCAGGCCCTTCATCAGGCGCATGTGCAGCCACGCCGCGTAGTTCAACCACACGATCAGC
>UFQX01001249.1:0-70043 GCA_900497675.1 Arapaima gigas | reverse complement strand
CAACCTGCCGAAGACGCGCTCGGGCAAGATCATGCGGCGCCTGCTGCGTTCGCTCGCGAAGGGCGAAGCGATCACGCAGGACACGTCCACGCTCGAGAATCCGGCCATCCTCGGGCAGTTGAACCGCTCGGTGTGACACCGCCCGCCACGGCGTGCTTACCGCATCGCCGCGGCGCCGGCGCGCGGCCGTATCCGGCTCGCGAAAAGCATTGCCGTGCGTTCCCGACGGCACGGCATGCGGGCGGCTCGCATCGAGTCCATCGCCGCCGATTTAATTAGTTATACATATTACAACACTCAACAAGACGGAGACAGACGATGAACGGAAGGACACGGATGATTGGCGCGGCACTGCTGGGCGCAGCGGCCAGCACGAGCAGCTTCGCCCAGAGCAGCATCACGCTGTACGGCGACCTCGACGCCGCATTGCTTTATACGAGCCGATCGCTCGACTCGGCAACCGGTGGCAACGCCGGACGCCAGTTCGCGCTGACCGACACCGGCATGACGCCGACCAACTTCGGGATGACGGGCAGCGAAGATCTCGGTGGCGGGCTGCATGCGAGATTCAAGCTGGAAAGCGGCTTCAACATCACGGACGGCGCGTTCGGCCATTCGAACGGCAACTTCTTCGGCCGCCAGGCGTGGGTCGGCATCGATGGCGGGTTCGGCGAGACCAAGGTCGGCCTGCAGTTCTCGCCGTTCGTGCTCGCGATACTCGGCTCGGATCCGCGCAATATCTCGCACTTCGGCGCCGCACTGATTCCGTACGTCGACAACGTGCTTGTCACGGGTCTCTTCAACCCGAACGCGATTTCGTACACGAGCCCGACGATCGCCGGACTGACGGCCAGCGCGATGTTCGGATTCGGCGGGAAAGCCGGCGACTTCCAGGCGGGACGCCAGTATTCCGGCAGCCTCACCTATACGAACGGCGGCTTCATGCTCAACGCGGCGCTCTACGACGGGAACGGCGGCACGTCCCCCACGCCGGTTCCGAGCACGGTCGCATTCGTCGGCCGCACGATCGGTACCGCCTACACGTTCGGGCCGGTAACGGGCAAGGCGTCGTTCACGAGCTACAAGGTCGCCGGATCGTTCAGCAACAACGTGTACAGCGCCGGTCTCGACTATCGCGTCACGCCGGCCCTCGACCTGAACACCGGCGTGTGGTACACGACCGACCGCAACGATTCGCACAATCACTCGCTGCTAGCCGCGATCGGCGCCGACTACAGCCTGTCGAAGCGAACGGGCCTGTATGCGCAGGTCGGCGTCGTCAACAACCACGGGGCGATGAATACGGGCCTCGGCATCACGGGTGGCGCGTTGTACGGGTTGCCGGGCACGACGGTCGGCGTCAACGCCGGCATCCACCACGTGTTCTGACGCAGCGCGTGCGGGCGGGCGGCCGGCATGCGCCCGTCCCCGCCCCGCACCGGTACATGGCCGCTTCGAACGCGGATGACGATGTGCCGCGCCCTGCATCGCCCGGGCAATCGGGCCTGGATGTTTACCCGACCTCAAGTCCGCGGCCATGCTGCCGTCAAGTCAGGAGCGCGCGCCCGATATCCGCCCGGAACCGGGCGTGCCCCTAAAGGAGACCCAGCAACGTGAACTTCTTCGGAATCGGCCGCGGCCGCCGTTCGTCGCGCGCGGTCGTCGGCGACATCGCCGAGCAGGCCGGCAGGCTCGGCATCGAGATCTGCGACGTGTCGGGCCATGTCGAGGAAGTGGCCGCCCGCGTCGCCCGTCAGGCGGAGGTCTGCCACACGCTGCGCGAATCGGCCGCCGTTACGCTGCGCGGCAACCACCGGATCGCCGAGGCGGCGCAGCAGGTGCGCGACGTCAGCGCCAATGCGTCGAATGCGGTCCGCCAGTCGCAGCAGACGATCGAGGCCTCGCTCGCGGACATTCACGGCCTCGTCGAGGGCGTCACCACGATCAGCGACCAGATGGGGGCGCTGCGCGACGCGCTCGATCACGTGCGGGCCGTCTCCGAGGATATCTCCGTCATCGCGCGCCAGACGCACCTGCTCGCGTTGAACGCCGCGATCGAGGCTGCGCGCGCAGGCGACGCGGGTCGCAGCTTCGCCGTCGTCGCCGCCGAGGTGAAGAACCTGTCCGCGAAGACCGGACAGGCGACGGCCCAGATCGAGACGACCCTCGCGCGGCTCGCCGAGCAGACCGAACACCTGATCGCCGAGGGAACCGACAACGCCGCACGCGCGCACCGCGTGCGCGAAGGCACGCGCGCAATCGGCGAAGTCGTGCACGCGACCGGGCATGCGATCACCGAGCTCGCCGGCGAAGCCGAACAGATCGCGTCGCTGACGGACGAGATCGAGACGCAGTGCCACCGCCTCGACGAGCAGGTGGGCGAGATGGCGTCCGGCGTCGAAAACTCGAGCAACAACTTCTCACAGGCCAAGGACCGGCTCGGCAATCTGCTCTCCGTCTCCGAGACACTCATCGAACTCACGGCCGCGACCGGCATCGAGTCGCCCGATACGCGCCTGATCGAAACCGCAAGGAACACCGCCGCCGCGATCAGCAAGCTTTTCGAGGAGGCGGTCAGCCGCGGCGACATCACGCTCGACGCGCTGTTCGACGCGCACTACGAGCCGATTCCCGGCACCGACCCGCAGCAGTTCATGACGCGCTTCACGGCGTTTACCGATCGCGTGCTGCCGGCCATCCAGGAGCCGGTGCTCGAGATCGACGCGCGCATCGTCTATTGCGCGAGCTTCGACCGGCAGTGCTACCTGCCGACCCACAACCGGAAGTTCTCGCTGCCGCAGCGCGCGGACGCCGCCTGGAACGCTGCGAACTGCCGGAACCGCCGGATCTACACCGACCGGACAGCGCGCACCTCCGTGTCGCATACCAAGCCGTTCCTGTTGCAGACCTATCGGCGCGACATGGGCAACGGCCAGTTCGCGCTGATGAAGGACGTTTCCGCACCGATCGTCGTCGGCGGGCGGCCGTGGGGTGTCCTGCGGATCGGCTACAGCGTCTGAATCGGGGCGCGCGGCCTCTGCTGCTCCAGTTCCACCGCCAACGGCCGTCGATCGCTGCGCACGTGATCGTCGAACGCTAGCAACATCGGAATGATTCAGGCGGTTAGTGGATCTCGATTCGTAACCCTCCAACGTAATCTGGGTCGACTTTACGTTTCCGAGCCCAAGCTCGTCAGCAACGACATGTACTGTGCAGCAGAAAATCGGCGTCACTGTACATTTCATCCCGCTTCCACCTCGAACACAATGCCCGTCAGGCTCGGGATCAGTCCATCCGGAAGGGCCTTCGGCACGCCATACCTGGGTACAAGACGATTGAAGCAATCCGGCCCGCTCGAGGCATCACGGCGGCGATGAAACCTGGACGCCAATTCCATGAACACCTCCGCTGACCCGCTTCCGTCGTCGCTTGGCGCTGCCACGTTCGTTCCATTCCTCGTCGCGAGCATTGCACTGGCCGCCGCCTACGGCGCCAGCTTTCTCCTTTCCGAGCATTTGCGTCAGAGCGGCCTGGATTCATCGATGGCAGGCGCGGTGATCTCGACCGGCATCCTGACCATGATCGTCAGCTCCGTCATCGCGGGATGGGTAGCACAACGAATCGGCTTGATGTCGACGATCGTGGCGGCCGCCGCCGTCATGGCACTTTCCATGATCGCATTCAGCCTGGCAGCGCACGATGTGCGGATCGCATTCATCGGCGGCCTGCTTCTGGGAACGGGATGGTCGGCCTTTTACATACTCGCGCCGCTTCAGATCATTCATCACCTGCGGCCCGCCGCGCGGATCAAATACCTGACCTTGCTGTCGGGCGGCCAGATGGTCGGGCTGGGTCTCGCGTCACCGATCGGCCATTTCGTCGCCAGCCGCTTCGGATCGTATGCCATCGTCTACGCAGGGCTCGCGGGTCTCTGCGTGATTGCCGCCATCGCATTTTCGCTCGTCCGACAACGGACTGAACGCACACCACAACCGCAGATCGACGCGACCGGACTGACAGCCGCGCGAGTCGCCGAGATCCTGCGCCATGGCACCCGCCTACCGATCATCATGATCGGACTCGCCGCATGCGTCTTCTCCGCGTTGTCGAATTTTCAGGCGATCTATGCGGAATCGCGACACCTGTCGCCCGATACCTTCTTCGTGACGTTCACATTGACGACCGTTTTCTGCCGATTCACGCTGGCGCAGACGATCAGCCGATTGCCAGTCCGAAAACTCGCGTTCACGCTGTTCGCCATGACACTCCTGGCACTGGTTCTGTTCGTGTCGAACCCGGGCAGCGAAAGCCTTTACGTGATCGGCTCGTTCATCTTCGCGATCGGCTACGGCCTCAGCTACTCCACCTTGAACGGCATGGCGGTCAATCTCGCCGGTGAGAAGGGCCTGTCCGCATCGGCGTGTTCGCAAGTCTTCACGATCGCCTACTTCACGGGCCTGTTCGGGTTTCCGTACGTAGCCGGCACATTGGTGACCCACGTCGGCGTGAACGGGATGATCGTCGCAACGATCGCCGTCGTCGTCATCAACTTGCTGATGCTCGTTCACGCGAGCCTTCGGCGCGACAACGCGCAGATCGCGGCACGCTGACCGCGAACGCGCAATACAGACACAGGTTCAGATACGGCCCCTACTGCTCCAGCCCCACCGCCAACGGCCGTTGATCGCTGCGCCCGTGATCGTCGACCACCCGCACCGTATAACTCCCGGCCGTTCGCGGCTGCCAGAACAGCGCATCGCCCGGTGCACCGCGCCCGACAAACGCATCGTTGACGAACCAGTACAGCGCATGCGCGCTCGCATCGGCTGTCGCGTTGAACGCGATGCGCGTCTCCTCCGTACGCTTCACGCGCATCGCATACGTACTGCCGCGCAGCGGCGACGTGATGCGCGGCGGGTCACCTTCGACCTGCCCTGCATCGCGACAGTCCGCGTTCTGCGGCGGCCGCCGGCGCGGAATGCCGGCCTGCGCGAACACCTGCTGCAGATCCGACGGCCAGAACTCGAAGATCTCCGTATGCGTGCGCTTGCCGCCGTACGGCGGACACGCGGCCTTCCCCGTCGCGTCGTCGATCACGACCGGCCGGTGCACGGTGCTCACGCGGATCGGCGACGTGCCCGGAATGAACCACGTCCAGCCCTGCTGCGGGCACCACTCGTTCGGCAAATCGCCGCTCGCGAGGCAGATCCGCACGCGCTTCAGCTTCGGCGGCACCGCGCGCGGCGGCTCGACGAGCGTGCGCTCGGCGTTCAGCGCATCGACGACCTGGAAGAACAGCGGCGCGGCCGCGTCGACGCCGACGAATGCCGTATTGGTCGAATTGTCGAAGTTGCCGACCCACACGACCAGCACATACGGGCCGAACACGCCGGCCGTCCATGCATCGCGGAACGACCATGACGTGCCGGTCTTCCAGTAGACCGGCACGCTCGACGGCTGCGCGCCGCTCGTCTCGTCGGGGCGCAGATGCTGGCGCAGCATGTCCATCGTCATGTAGCTCGCCTCGGCGCTGAGCAGGCGCTGGCCGGGCAGCGCCGGTTCGTCCGCGCGCAGCCGCAGCGGCCGGAACTCGCCGCGATTCGCGAGCATCGCGTAGAGCGCCGCGATATCCTGCATCGTCACTTCACCGCCGCCGAGCACCAGCGCGAGCCCGTAGTGCTGCGCGCTCGCGAGCCGGCGCACGCCGGCTTCCTGCAGGAACCGGTACAGATCGGGCGACTTGAGCTGCGACGCGACCCACACGGCCGGCACGTTGCGGCTGCGGTTCAGCGCATCGGTCGCGGTGATCGGCCCGAGGAAATGGCCGTCGAAATTCTCCGGCGCATACGGGCCGAATGCGGTCGGCACGTCGCGCAGCACGGTCTGCGGATGCAGCACGCCCTGGTCGAAGCCGAGCGCATAGATGAACGGCTTGAGCGTCGAGCCGGGTGAACGCCGCGCAAGCGTGCCGTTCACCTGCCCGTCGATCGCACGGTCGAAGAAGTTCGCGGAACCGACGAGCGCCTTCACGCCCATGTCGCGCGTATCGACGAGGATCGCCGCAGCATTGCGCACGCCGCGCGTATCGTTGCGTGCGACATAACGTGCGATCTGCCGTTCGAGCGTGTGCTGCAGGTCGAGATCGAGCGTCGTCACGAGTCGCGCGTCGGCGTCGCTGTCGTTCGCCGCGGCGCTCGAGGTGGTATGCCACGCGTTGCGCGCGGCGAGTGCCTGGCCAACCGCGTGCGGCGCATCGAACGGCAGCGCGGACAGCGGCCGCATCGCAAGCGGCAACGCGAACAGCGGCTTGAACGATGCATCGCCAGGATGCTTCGTCAGCCAGCGCGCATACAGCCGGTTGCGCGACGCGGCCAGCGCGCGGTTGATTTCATCCTGCCCGCCGCGCACGCGCCGCGCCGGGTCCTGCGGAATCACCGCGAGCGCGAGCGCCTCGGGCAGCGTCAGCGCGTCGGGCATCCGGTCGAAATAGACGACGCTCGCGGTGCCCGCGCCTTCGACGTTGCGGCCATACGGCGCATCGTTCAGATACGCTTCGAGGATCTGCCGTTTCGAATAGAAGAGTTCGAGCTGCACCGCGCGCGCAACCTGCTCGAGCTTGCCGGCCGGCGTGCGCGTGTTCAGCCGCCACAGCGAGCGCGCAAGCTGCATCGTCAGCGTCGAGCCGCCCTGCGGATTGCCGCCGCGCACGTACGTGATCCAAGCGCCGCGTGCGAGCCCGTACGGGTTGAAGCCGGGATGCCACCAGAACCAGCGGTCCTCGTGCAGCATCACCGCTTCGACGAGCTGCGGCGACATCCGGTCGAGCGGCACCCACAGCCGGTAGCGGTCGTCCTTCGCGAGCGTGAGCCGCAGCAAGCGGCCCTGCGCGTCGACCACCGCGACCGACGACGGCTTCCATTCGCGTAGCGGCGGATGCGGCCACAGCCGGCATGCGGCCAGCGCGCCGAACACGAGCAGCACGCCGGCGATCCAGTTCTGCCAGCGATGGAGCCACCCGGCGGCGCCGTGCAGCACGCGCCGGCGCACCGAAACGTCGTCAGCCACGCGCGGGCGCTCCTCGCACCCGGCGCGGCCGGCAACGACGTTGCAGCGTCGTCGTCATCGCACGCGCTCCACCGTCAGGGTCGTGCCGCCGGGCGCCTGGGCCTGCAAGCGGCGGTCGTACATCGACTCGCCGTAAGCCGGCGGCGCGATGAAGCGGCCCGCGTTGCTCGCCTTGATCCGGTAGACGAACTCGCGCACGTCGGTCGTCGCGGTGCCGTAGATCACCACGCGATCCTCGCGCACGTCCGCGAACTGCGGCTGCCACGTGGAACCCTTCACGCCGATCGGCGAACGCCACGGGGCATCGGCCACCGGCGCCGACGCGCCGCCGTCGCCGTTGCTGTCGCCGTCCTGCGTGTCGGTGACGGGCGGCGGCGCGATCACCGGATCGAAGCCGCCCGGCAACAGGTCGACGATCGCGATGTTGCCGACGCTCGCCGAGCCGGTCGCACGGATCTTCAGGTGCACGTCGATCTCCTGGCCGACCGTGATCTTGTCGAGCGGCTTGCCGTCCGTGCCGGTATAGTCGCGCACGATCTCCAGCCCGTTCTTGATCGCCTTCGTCGACGTGCCGCGGTCGTAGCCCGACTGGCTCGTGATCCACCATGCGGGCAACGTGCTGCCGTTCACGAAGTCGACGCGCGATGCAGCGGCCGACCACGTGCCGGAGCGCACGAGGTTTGCCTGGATCGACGACACGTCCTTCGGCGCGGCGCCCGCGCGCACCTCGTCGATCGCGAGCTGGTCGAGCTGGCCCGCGCTCGACGCCGCATATGCATCGAGCGCGAGGATCGTCATCGCCGACGACAGCGTGTTGTAGCGATTGTCGACGAGCGGCGCGGCGAGGTTGTCGATCGCGCGCGGCGACAGCTTGCGCACGCGCTCGGGGAAGTGCTTCGCGATCAGGTACAGCACGCTCGCGTCGCGCGTCAGCGGATCGAGGTAGTAGCCCGTCACGTAGCCGCCGTCGGACGCACGCTTGCGCTCGAGCAGCGCCTGCGGGCCCGCGATCAGCGCCGCGGCCTCCTTGTCCTGCTTCAGCAACTGGTACGACGCAGCGAGCCATGCGGCCGCGAGATCGTTCTTCCAGTCGTTCGGGTACGCATCCTGCAGCCGCTTCTGCACGGCCGCGAGGCTGTTGGTCGTCACGTTGCCCTGGCGCGTCAGCAGATACACCGCATACGCGCGCTGCCGCAGCAGGTCGAGCGAGCCGAGCGAATCGTTCGCCGCGAGCTTCTGCAGATACTGATTACCCGCGTCGAGCATGTCCTTCGGCACCGCGATGCCGCGCTCGCGCGCGTCGAGCAGCACGTGCATCGCGTACGCGGACACGAACGGATCGGCGTCCGGCGTCGCACTCCACAGCCCGAACCCGCCCTGCGCGTTCTGCCGGCTGCGCAGCACCCCGAGGAACTGCGCGATCGCCGCCGCGTTCGTCGCGTCGGCACCGGCGTCGGTTGCGTGCATCGCGCTCGTCAGCGCGCGTACCGACAGCCACTTCGCCGCGAACACGCGCGGCACGGCCGCACTCACCAGCTGCTCGCTGCAGGCGTGCTCGAAGTTGACGAGATACGACGACAACCCTTCGGACAGCACGAGCGGCGCGGTGGAGATGCTCGCATCGCGCGACGCATACGCGTCGTACATCGACCGCAGGTTCGGCACGCTCGCCTTCTTGCCCGGATCGAGGCGCGCGATGTCGAGCTGCGTGCGGAACGCGGCGGCCGGCCGCACCGACACGTCGACGCGCTGCTGCGCGCCCTTCGCGCCATAACGCGCGCCGAACGACAGCGAACCCGAGCCGAGCGTGTCGGTCGCCTTCACGCGGAACATCGCGACACCTTCGTGCTGCGGCGCGAGTGCAACGTTCTGCGTAGCCGGCCCGACCACCTGCAACTGCGGCCCCGTCTTCAGCGTGACCGCGACCGGCACCGGCTGGTTGCCGACACCCGTCAGGTTGTTCGCGACACCGACGCTGACGTCGGCCTCGTCACCCGGCGCGAGCGTGGTCGGCACGTTCGGCGACAGCACGAAATCGCCGCGCACCGTCGTCGCGCCTTCGAACGTACCGACGAGATCCGGCGACACCGACACGGCCATCACGCGCAGCTTGCCGTTGAAGTAATCAGGCACGGTGTAGCTCAGGCGCGTGTCGCCGTTCACGTCGACGATCCCCGACCAGTAGACGACCGGCTTGTCGCGCTTGCGCTTGAACGGGTTCAGCTGGCGGCCGATTGCATCGTCGGCGTCGCCGCCCGGCGCGGCCATCGCCATCAGCTTCTCGAAGTCCGGCAGGATCAGGTCGAGGATCTGCGACGTGCCGACTTCGAGCATCCGCTTGCGGAAGAAGAACTTCAGCGGATCGCCGAGCTTGTAGCGCGCGACCTGCAGGATGCCCTCGTCGACCGCGAACACGACGACCTTCGCGGGCTTCGCCGAATGCACGGTGAAATTCACCGTGTCGCCGGGCTTCACGAGCGCCGGCGCATCGACCGACACCGCGTTGCGGCGCGCATCGAGGTTCACCGAGAACGGCACGACGCCGTAGCTCAGCGGGCTCATGAAGATCTCGTCCGACGACGGGTCGCGGATGTACTGCACGTTGATGTAGCCGTTGCCTTCGAAGCCGGCCGGCACCGTGATGTGCTGGATCGAACTCGTCGTGTCCGCATGGAACCACGCGTGCGCATACACCTTGTCGCGCTCGATCGTGATCAGGCCGCTGCCCGCGTAAGGCGCGCGGATCGCGATCTCGACCTGCTCGCCCGGCTTGTAGTCGTGCTTCGCGAGCGTCACCTGCAGCTCCGCGTTGCGGTCGAGCGAACGCGTGACGTTCGCGTCGCCCGTGACCGAATACTCGATCCGGTTCACCGCGGCGCCGGCCGCGTTGCGGATCACGAGCGCATAGCTGCCCGGCTTGTCGGTACGCAACGTGAAGTCGAGCCCGGCTGCCGGAATCGCCAGCGGCTTCTCGTCGACCGGCACTTCCTTCAGCCGCGAATCGTATTTGTACGCGCCGGAATCCTGCTTGGTCAGCACCGACACGTAGCGTTCCTCGACGAGTTGTGCACGCAGGTCCTTCACGTCGATCGCCTTCGCGTTCGGATCGATCGCGACGAGCCGCACCGTGCGCGGGCTGCCGCGCTTCACGTAGCCGAGATCGTCGACCGACTTGTAGCCGACGAGCCAGTCGTTGTTCGACACGAGCGCCTGCGCGTTCGCGGCGACGTTGCGCCCGCCTTCCGCTTCATAGGCCTTCGCCTGGAAGTAGAGCTGGTAGGTCGCGTCCGCGTACTTGTCGAGATCGAGGTCGAACTCCGCATGGCCCTTGTCGTCGGTCGTGCCGTCCTGCAGCGTCGTCGTATAGCCCTCCTTCGCGCGGCGGGCATCGAAGAAGTGATAGCCCTGCCAGCTGCGGAACGACGGCCACACCGGACGCAGCGTCAGCGTCGCCGCGACGCGGCGCTTCTCCGCCGGCGTGCCGAACAGGTTCTGCGCATCGACGATGCCCTTCAGCCCCTTCGGCTTCACCCATCCTTCGACGACCTGCTGCGACAGCTTCGCGTCGACCTTCATCCGGTCGGGCAGGAACTCCTTCACCTGCACCGTCGTGCTGCCGATCGGCTCCGCACCGGGCTGGCCGTCCTTGACGATATACAGGTTGACCGTCCACGTGCCGGTCGGCGCCGTTTCGGCCGTCGTATAGCCGAGCTCGGTGAAGCCGGTCGCATCGACCGTCACCGGCTTGCGCTCGACGGTGATCCCGCGCGGGTCGACGATCTCCGCCTGCAGCGGCACGCCGGCCGGGCTGCGCGCCCAGCTCGCCGCGCGCACGATCAGGCCGATGTGGAACGGATCGCCGGGCCGATACAGGCCGCGATCCGAGAACAGGTACGCGGACAGTTGCCCCTGGCCCGTCGCATTGCGCTCGCCGTCGACGTCGAAACGCGAGAAATCGAGCTGGCGATCGCGGCCGGCCACCGGCAGGAACGACAGGTCGGTGTCCTTCTTCACGACGTACAGCTGCGGCCACTTCTCGCGGTCGAGCCCCTTGAACGCGGGGAAATGCACGATGCCGTCGGCGCTCGTGGTCTGCGTGAACAGCGCCTGGCCGTTCACGGCGAGCACCGATACGGTTGCGCCCGCAACCGGCTTGCCCGTGCGGATCGACTGGATGAATACGTCCTGGCTGCCGTCCAGCGCCTTCTTGACCAGCATCCCGAGATCGGTCACGACGATCAGGCGCGTGTCGCCGAGCGCGTTGTCGCTGTCGTCGCCGTTGCCGTTGCCGTCGCCCGAATCGGCGTTGTCCGACTGATCCTGGCTGCCGTCGCCGGACGATGCCTCGCCATCCTTCGCATCGTCGGCCTTCTTCTTCTCCGCCGCCGGGTCGTACTTCGTCAGGTGCAGCAGGAACACGCCGCGCTTGCCGCCCTTCAGGTACTGGCCGAGATCGATGCCTTCGTAATGCGCCTTGCCGGGGTCGCCGGCCGGGAACGCACGCGTCTGCACGAAGCGCTCGACGATGTGATCCTCGCTGAACGAATACGACAGCTCGGGCCGCGCGTACGTGCCGTTGTTGAAGCTCACGACGTGCTGGAGCTGGTCGGGCAGCACGCGGCCGATCTCGACCTTCATCCCCGGCAGGTTGCGCGACACGACCGACAGCCGCTTGCTGCCGCTCATCGACAGCAGCGAGCCGTCGGCCATGAAGCGCAGCAGCTTCGGATAGTCGGGCACCGTGAACGCGGTCGTCACCGGCTCGGCGAGCAGGTAGCCGCCGGCCGATTTCAGGTCGCCCGCGAAACGCACGACGATGCGATCGCCCGGCGTCGCGTGGTACTTGAAGCTTTGCAGCGTCGCGTAGTCGTTCTCGGTCGGCACCGCCTCGAGCGGCAGCGGCTTCGACTGCTTCAGCACCGCGTCGCTGATGTCGGCCACGTTCCATTCGTACGGCGGATCGTCGTCCGACTGATCGACGCCCGGCTTGCGCTTCGGCAGCACCCACGCCTTCGCGCGTGCGGCCAGATCCACGCTGCGCACGCCGTCGGATGCTTCGGCGACGAGCACCTGTTCGGGCTCGTAGCGCTCGTTGTCGACGAGCGTCGGCGCGACGTTGGCGATCGACAGGCTGTAGAGCCCCGGCACGTCGACCGACGCATGCAGCACGTCCGGCGTGCCGTTGCCGCCGCGCGAACTCTTCACGCCCTTGTCGACGTCGAGCCGTGCCGCCATCGAGTTGAGTGGGATCTCGAGCGACTGCGAGCGGACCCATGCGCTCGTCTTCATCTTGTCGTAACTGACGGTGTAGCGCAGCGGCGTCGTATTCTTGCCGTCGCGGCCGACCAGCACGAGGCCGATGCGCTTCTCGAACTCGGCCGGATCGACCGGGTAGTTGAAGCGCAACTGCATCAGCGCCTGCTTCTCCGCCGGGTTGTCGGGGTTCTGGTAGAACTCATTGTTGCCGAACGTCGCGGCGAACGCGGGCAGGTCGAACGCGAAACGGTCGTCATGCATCGTCACCTGCGGTGCGAACACCCGGTGCACCGCGAAGCGCACCTCGACGTGCGCGCCGACCGGCCAGTCGGCCGCCGGCGTGAAACGCAGCGTCTTGTCGTCGGCCCACTCCCACGCGCCCTTCAGCGTGGGCGTCATCTCGATGCCGTCGCCGGCCGGCTTGCCGACGTGTTCGATCGGCGCGGCCGACTGCGCAAACACGACTTCGAGCGGATGCACGGTGATCTTCGGCTTGTCGGTATCGTCCACCTCGTAGGTGGTGATCGCCGGCGCCTTCACGGTGAAGCTGACAGTCGCGGGCTCGGGCGGCTTCGGGCGATGCTTGAACCAGTAGCCGCCATAGCCGAGCGCGGCCGCGAGCAGCACGAGGCCGCCCGCATGCCACGGGCGGCGGCGCACGGCCGCGGCGGTGACGCCCATCCACGTGGGCGCCGTCCACGATACGTCGCCCACCAGCGGCCGCAGCGCGCTGCCGAGCAGCCACCACAAGAAGCCCGCCACGCGAATCGGCAGGAGCAGCAGGAAGCGCAGCAAATCCATTGTTATTTCCTTGTCAAGGACATGCTGCCTGGTGCGGCAACCTTCCCCGAATTGTTATGGGTCTGTGACGGCGCGGCCCGGTTGCGCCGTAATTGCTTGGTATGTTCGACCGGATGCTGGGCGCCATTATCGATCAGACCCGAAACGATGGAAATATCGGCGTGCCGGCGCGCAACGCCGCCGGATGACCGGCCGGTCGGGCGGATATCGGCCGTCCATCGCGCAACCTCTGCACACGTCGGCGCCGCGTTCGCTAGAATGCGCGGCTCGGCAGGATCGAATCGAAATGAAAGGAAACCGCTTGAAACTCCCGTTCGAATGGCAGATCGGGCTGCGCTATGCGCGCGGCGGCCGGCGCACGGCCGGCGACGGCTTCGTGTCGTTCATTGCCGGCGCCGCGATGGCCGGCATCGCGCTCGGTGTCGCCGCGCTGATCGTCGTCCTGTCGGTGATGAACGGATTCCGGACCGAAGTGCGCGACCGGATGCTGTCGGTGCTCGCACACGTGGAAATCTTCTCGCCGACCGGCGCGATGCCCGACTGGCGGCTCACCGCGCACGAATCGCTGCGCAATCCGGCGGTGCGCGCCGTCGCGCCCTATGTCGACGCACAGGCGCTGCTGACGAACGCGGGCAGCGTGACAGGCGTCGCGCTGCGCGGCATCGATCCCGTGCTGGAGCCGCGCGTATCCGAGATCGCGCGCAAGCTGAAGACCGGGCGGCTCGACGCGCTCGTGCCGGGCGAGATGGGGATCGTGCTCGGCTCGGCGCTGGCCGACGCGCTGCACGTGAAGATCGGCGAGCGCATCACGTTCTTCGCGCCCGGCAACACGGCGCGCATCGGCGACGCGCTGCCGCAGTTCCGGCAGTTCAACGTGGTCGGCACGTTCGAGTCGGGCCACTACCAGTACGACAGCGCGCTCGCCTACATCCACATCCGCGACGCGCAGACGCTGTTCAACGTGCGTGCGCCGACCGGCGTCCGGCTGCGCCTCGACGATCTGCAGCGCGCGCCGGAGATCGCGCTGGAACTGTCGCGCACGCTGTCGGGCGATCTCTATATCCGCGACTGGACACGGCAGAACCGCACGTGGTTCGAGGCCGAGCGGCTGCAAAAGCGCATGCTGTCGCTGATCCTGATGCTGATCGTCGCGGTCGCCGCGTTCAACCTCGTGTCGTCGCTCGTGATGACCGTCACACAGAAGCAGGGCGACATCGCGATCCTGCGCACGCTCGGCGCGCCGCCCGGGTCGATCATGAAGATCTTCGCGATCCAGGGGATGACGATCGGCCTCGCCGGCACGCTGGCGGGCGTCGCGCTCGGCTGCGCGATCGCGGTGAGCATCCCGTGGGTGCTGCCCGCGATCGAGCAGTTGCTCGGCATCCGCTTCCTGACGCCGTCCGTGTACTTCCTCAGCTCGCTGCCGTCGAAGCTCGCGGCGACCGACGTGATCGAGATCGCCGCGGCCGCGTTCCTGATGTCGTGCGTCGCGACGCTCTACCCGAGCTGGCGCGCCGCGCGGGTACGGCCGGCCGAAGCGTTGCGCGACGAATAGGCCCGCGACGCCCGGTGCCCGGCTCGCCGTGGCGTGCCGTCATGCGACCTCGTGGAAACCGACGCTGTTGCGGCCGTTCAGGATGTCCTCGAACGCCGCCCCGAAGCCGACGTCGATCAGGCCCGGGCGTCGGCCGTAGGTCTTCTGCCCCGAATCGTCGACGAAGATCGCCGCCCCCGACGACAGCTGACGGTCGGTCTCCAGCAGTGCGAGCGTGCCGCGCGCGCTGCCGGCCGACGGGTCGAGCGTCAGCCGCGTGCCGTCCTGCGTGGTGAAATGCCCGCCGACCTCCTCGAACGTCCGGTTGCGCACGACGGACGCGTTGATCTCCTTCATGAACAGGAAGTCCGCGTCGGCGCGCTGGCTGGCCACCTTGCGATCGTCGTCCGTGAACGTCTCGCCTACGGCGGCCGCGCCCTGCTCCGCGAAGTCGACGGCCTGCTGGTGAAACGCGCGCGTCGCGAGCACGAGGCCCGCGTTCGCATTCAGCGTCGACTCCACCCACGCGCGATCGCTTTCCGTCATCGTCTTCGCTACGACCTTGATCTGGCCGTTGTCGGTCGTGAAATCGAACTGCGCGTCGGCCAGGTCCGGCCGCTTCGCGATGATCTCGTGCATGCTCGCCGCGAGCTGGCTCGTGACGTCGCGCAGCTTCGTCGACAGGTTGCCCAGTATCGACATCTGCTTCATGCGCGCCGCCTGCATCGCGTCCGGGTCCAGCGCCCGGATGGTAATCGGCGCGTCCTGCGGTTGCCCGGCCGCCGCGTCCGTCTGCTGGCGGCCGTCGAGCGCCGCCTGCTGCGCCATCTGCGCGAGCGAAAGGCCGCTCGCTGCCGTGACCGAAGTCGTCATGCCCTCTCTCTCCTTTCAATCTGTTTTTTACCGTTTACGGACAGATTTCCCGGAAATTTAGACCGATCGCAGGTCCGTCGCCTCGCACGCTTAAAAACTTTGTTTGACTCAAACTAAAAAAGTTTGACACCGAGATTTCACTGAGATAAGTTTTGCGCAAGCTTCCGGAAAGCATTCCGGCCGGCCCCGCCGACTCGCGTCGCGCTTTCCTGCCGTTGCAGCACCGCCGTTCGCACCATCCCCGCCTCATCGCATCGTGCCGTTGCGTTTCATCTGAAACCTGAAGGAAGATCGGGCATGCACGCATTTGATTCGCACTCCTGTATTCATTTCGCGCCGCCGGACCCACTTCGACCGGGCGGCCCGAATCAGCCGCCGCGCTGACGCTTTTCCGGTCGGGGCGACGCAGTCGCCCTGACGCTCGCCGGGTTGTGCGATGCGTGACGCGCGTCGACACCGGCCGTGACACCCGGGCATCGCGCCCGGCGCTTTCGCAGGTGCAGTTCCGTTTCATCCGATGCAGCACCCGGCCGGGCCGCAGGGGGCATATCGCGGGCCGGCCGGTTCCAGACAATCACAAGAAGAGGTCGACAATGGACATTCATCGAACCGGATTGCGTCGCGCGTGGCTACCCGCGCTCGTTGCGGCCGCAACGCTCGCCGCGTGCGGCGGCGACGACGGCGGCAGCGTGGCGGGCGTCTCCGCGCTCGCGCAGGGCAAACAGGAGGAGGCCGCCGCGTCGGCAGCCGACAAGCAACTCGCATCACGCATTTCGCCCTCCGGCGTCCCGTACGCCAATCAGGCCAGCGGCGGCCGCTACCGGCCCGTGATCACGAACGGCCAGGTGCAGCCGTCGCTGTCGGGCGGCACGATCGAGGAGAACGCGTGGGTCGACACGCCGGTCGACTCCGACGGCGACGGCACGCGCGACCGCATCCACGTCCGCATCGTGCGCCCGACCGAAACCGCGAACGGCGCACGTACGCCCGTCATCGTGCTCGCGAGCCCGTACTACGCGGGCCTCGCCGACAGCCCCGACCACAACGTCGACGTCGAACTCGACGGCACGCCGCATCCGGCCGCCACGGCGGCCACGGCAGCGACCGGCGCCTCCGCGCGCATCATGGCCGCCGCGCCGCAGGTGCGGATGCTGCAGCAGGTCGAGGCCGCCGCCGCCGGGCGCTCGTGGATCGAGGGCTACTTCATCCCGCGCGGCTTCACGATCGTCTACGCGGATTCGCTCGGTACTGCCGGGTCGGACGGCTGCCCGACGATCCTCACGCGCGACGAATCGGTCGCGATGGCATCGGTGATCCGCTGGCTCGGCCGCGACGCAACCGCGAAGGACGCGAACGGCAAGGCGGTCGTCGCGAACTGGTCGACGGGCCACGTCGGCATGTACGGCGTGTCGTACGACGGCACGCTGCCGAAGATGGTCGCGAGCCTGCGCACGCGCGGGCTCGACGCGATCGTGCCGGTCGCCGGGCTGACCAACATGTACGGCTACTACCGCTCGGGCGGGCTCGTGCGTGCGCCGGAGGGCTATCAGGGCGAGGACGTCGACGTGTACATCAAGGCGCTGCTGACGAACGCGCATCCGGAGCGCTGCACGCACCTGATCGACGAAGCGCTGCAGCAGGAAGACCGCAAGACCGGCGACTATTCGCCGTTCTGGGCCGCGCGCGATATTCCCACCGCGTACGCGGTCGCGCCGGCGCTCGTCGCGCAAGGGCTCACCGACGACAACGTGCGGGTCGACCAGTCGACGCTGTGGCATCTCGCGATGCGGCGCCAGGGCGTGCCGACGCAGCTGTGGCTGCATCGCCTGAAGCACACCGACCCGACCCGCGTGCCGGCGATGGCCGATGCGTGGACGGCGGAAGTGAACCGCTGGTTCACGCGCTACCTGATCGGTTTCGACAACGGCGTCGAACGCGATCCGCGCGCGGTGATCGAGCAGGCGGACGGCACGCTGCTGAAGGAAGCGGACTGGGCCGCGCGCCACGCCACGCCGGTCACGTACTTCGCGGGCGGCGACGGCGCAGGCACCGGCACGCTGCTGCGGCTGCCGAGCGGCGGCCCGCTCGCGCGCTTCACCGACGATGCGCGCATTCCCGCGCTCACGCTGGCGAACGCACCGACGGGCGAGAACCGCAGCCGGTTCGAAACCGCGCCGCTCACGGCCGCGACACGCCTGTCCGGTTCCGCGACCGCGCGCGTCAGGCTGACCTTCACGGCCGTGGCCAACGTGACGGCCCTGCTGGTCGATCGCGCGCCGGACGGCACGGCCACGATCGTCACGCGCGCGTGGACCGATCCGCGCAACCGCGTGTCGGAGTGGGTCTCGCAGCCGGTTCTGCCCGGGATGCCGTACGACCTGAAGCTGACGTTCATGCCGCGTGACTACAAGCTGGAAGCCGGCCACCGGCTGGGGCTCGTCGTGATGTCGAGCGACAACGAGGCCACGTTGCGGCCGACGCCGGGCACCGGGCTGACGCTTGACCCGGCCGGCACGTCGGTGACGGTGCCGTTGACGGCGTCCTGAACGGCGGCGTGACCGTCCTGAAGCGATCCCGGGACGCCAGTGCACCGGCGTCCCGGGATCGCTCCATTCATTCGCTTCCATTTCCCGATTCTTATCGAAACAGAAGCAACGACTCTTTAAAACAACAATTCCACGCTTCATCAATCAATTGCATTATTGAATCGAAATCGGAAACAATCTGATATCGCTTGACATCGATTCCCCGCCGGCTAGATTTAAAAGTCAATAATCCGGACATTTGTAGCCGGTCGCTGCGGGGGCATGGCAATGAACAACCTGGTTACCAGCAAAACCGTCGCATCCGCGTCGTCATTGAACGATCGGCGTCGCCAGCCATTCGCGGCCGTTCGAGGCCAACTGCAAAACGATTACGAATCGCGGGTCATGGAGGCCTACCAGGACGATCCGGCGCAGTGGAGCAAGGCGATTGGCGATCGCCTCTGGTTCCAGTTCGGCGTCTATGACGATCCCCAGTCGCCCAGGCCGGCCGACCTCGACGAATCGGGCCTCAGGTATTTCGAACGGCAACTGAAGATCGCCGGCCTGGACACGCCCGGGCGCCAGCCGATCAACCGGATACTCGACATCGGATGCGGCTGGGGAACGGTGCTGCGCGATCTGTCCGAGCGGTTTCCCGGCTGTCATCGCCTGGACGGCATCAACATCAGCGATCGCCAGCTCGAATACTGCGCCGAAGTCAACGCCGCGCGCGGCGTCTCCGACAGGATCAACCTGTTCCGGTGCAATGCACTGGACATCGACCTGCTGCCGGACTTCGACGTGCCCTACGACCTCGCGATCATGCGCGGCGTGATCTCCCATTTCCCCTATGATCTCTTCGAGATCGTGATGGCCAAGTTGCGCCGGCGGCTGGCCGCAAACGGGACGGTCATCGTTTCGGATAACTTATATAACGTCGACCTCTCCGAATACCGTTCCGATACGCCCGACCTGGTCGACAGGCTCGCGTGCAAGTATCGCAAGACGCCCGCATACCTGCGCCAGGTGTTCGAGCAAAGCGGCTTCCGCGTCCACGACATGCAGGTCCTGCCGAACCGGACGGACGCGACGCGATGGCTGCTGGACGTTCAGGACAACATCGAGCGCCATTTCCCGACGGGCGCGGTCGGCGCGCTGGAAGAACTCCGCGTGATGTGCGAAAGCCTGGCCGTCGCCATCGTCAAGCGTCAGGTTTCCATCTACAGCTTCGTGCTCAAGCACGGTTGACGAAGGCCACCCGTCCCGGCCGCCGGACATCCAGCCCGAGATCCCGCCATGACAGATATTCCCAACTTCGTTCGCAACCTGCCGGGCCTGCCGAAGCCCGGGGAAAAGATCTTCCATCCGGATTTCCATCTGCAACTGAAACCCATGTGGCATCCGCTCCATGACGAGGCGGAACGCCGGATCGCGCTCACGGACAGCCCGTACATCCTCGCCTACTACGGCAGCCAGAAGGCCGTCGAACATTATCTGGCGCAAAGCATGCCGTCATTCGGCGGGCTGTGCTATCCGCACACGCTGAACGACAGGATCTACGATCTGGAACGGATGATGAGCATCACCACGCTGATCGACGACACCATCACCAACCCCGCGATGCTGGATCAGGCGCAACAGCGCTCGACATTGCGCCAGCACTACTTCGATGCAATCGCCGGCATTCGCCCGCCCGACACCGCGCCCATCGCGCAATTGCTGTACGAGGGGCTGCTGCCCGTCAAGGCGCATCTGGCGTCGAAACCGCGTGTCTGGAAACGCATGGAGGACGCGCTGCATACGTTGATCGTCCGGCAGACGGATCCGCTGGCGTTGAAGATGGACGAACTCACGTTCGATGCCTACCTGGAGATGCGGCGCATCGACAACTACGGGGAATGGGCGGCCATCATGACGGAGTACGCGATCGACGTCGACATGACCGAGCACCTGGTGGCCGACCGCTCGCTGGCGGAAATGAGAACGGCCGCCATCGATTCGATTACGCTGGTCAACGACCCGTATTCATTCCGAAAGGAAATTCATATCGCCGATTCGGTCAACTCGGTCTGGCTGCTGATGTACCGGGAGGGCCTGAAACTCCAGGACGCGCTGAACAAGCTGGCAACGCTGGTGGCCGAGAACGAGCGCAACCTGATGGCCGCGCGCGACCGCGTCCTTGCCGGCCCGCTCGGGAATCGGGCGGATGTGCGCGCCTACGTGACGGAGCTCGAGCATCTGGCGTCCGGCAACGCGGAATTTCACGCGATCAGCACGCGCTACCACGGCCGGGATTTCAAGGGGAAACGGTTCATTTCCGGCGAGGTGACCATTCGGGCGCTACCCTCGACGGATGAAGTCGCCGCGGCCGATCTGGCCGGTATCCGTCCCGCGAATTGAGGCAACCGGATCGGCGACGCAAACGCATCGATTCTGTCGAAACAACGGCAACAGACTCGCTGCGGCAGAAAAAACCGCCGTGCCTGCCGCACGAGCGGCCCTCACACCGGCGTCAGCACCGGCTGCCCTGAAAAGTGCCGCTCGGCATTGTCGATGAACTGCCGCACCGACCGATCGAGCGCCTCGGGCGACCAGCCACCCATGTGCGGCGTCAGCACGACGCTGTCGAGATCCGTCAGCGCGCGCGGCGGCTCGGGTTCGCCTTCGTACACGTCGAGCCCCGCACCCGCGATGCGTCCTTCACGCAACGCCTCCGCCAAAGCAGCCGTATCGACAACACTGCCGCGTGACACGTTGACGACGAACCCGCCGGGGCCGAGCGCATCGAGCACCGCGCGATCGATCAGATGCCGTGTGCCCGCGCCGCCCGGTGTCGCGACGATCAGGAAATCGGCCCACTGCGCGAGCGCGTCGACGCGGTCGAAATAGCGATAAGGGACCTTCTTCTCCGAACGATTGTGATAACCGATCTCAATGTCGAAGCCGGCCGCGCGGCGCGCGCACTTCTCGCCGATCTTGCCGAGCCCGACGATGCCGAGCTTCTTGCCCGACACGTTCGGCGGCATCGCCAGGCCGTCGCGCCACACGCCCGCACGGGTTTTCGCATCGAGCTGCACGACGTTGCGCACCACCGCGAGCAGCAGCGCGAACGCGTGATCGGCCACGCAATCGTCGTTGGTGCCGGCGCCCGTGACCACGGTCACGCCGCGCGCCTTGGCGTGCGTCACGTCGATGTGCTCGTACCCGGCGCCGAGCGCGCTGACGAACGTGAGTTGCGGAAGACGATCGATCTCGGCGGCGGTGAGCCCCGTGCTGCCGTTGGTCAGCACCGCGCGTATGGCGCCGCCGTGTTCGGCGATCGCGCGTTCGCGCTCTTCGGATGTGGGGGCGTAGCGCACGTCGAACGACGCGGCGATCTCGCGATGCGCGTCGCCGCGCAATGCGATGAGAACCAGCAACTCGGGCTTCATGTCAGGAAGTGTCGGCAAGGCGGGAACGGATTCAGTGTAACAAGCCTGCAACACGGATGCGGGTAATCCCCACACGGGCTGTGGGCACGCCGCCGCATGCGGTTTGCCAAAGCCGGCTCAGTCAAGTAACTTTCGGCGTACGCCCCCGTCCTGGAGATTGGCCCGTATGAAGCTCGCCCTGCCCGCCCGGATCCTGGGCCTCGCGCTCGCCGCTACCCTCGTCGCGCCCGCTGCGCATGCCGACACGCCCGTCGTGGTGTCGTCGAAGATCGACACCGAAGGCAACCTGCTCGGCAACCTCATCGCGCAGGTGCTGAAGGCGCACGGTATCCCCGTCACCGAAAAGATCGCGCTCGGCACCACGCCGATCGTGCGCAAGGCGCTCACGAGCGGCGAAATCGACGTCTACCCCGAATACACCGGCAATGCCGCGTTTTTCTTCAACAAGGCGGACGATCCGCTGTGGAAGAACGCGAGCCAGGGTTACGACACCGCGAAGCAACTCGACTACGCGGCGAACCATCTCGTCTGGCTCACCCCGGCGCCCGCGAACAACACGTGGGGCGTCGCCGTGCTCGCACCGGTCGCGCAATCGCAGCACCTGAAGACCTTCTCCGATTTCGGCAAGTGGATCGCCGGCGGCGGCAAGGTGAAGCTCGCGGCGTCGGCCGAATTCGTGAACAGCGCGTCCGCCCTGCCGTCGTTCGAGAAAGCATACGGCTTCAAGCTGAAGCCCGACCAGCTCGTGGTGCTGTCCGGCGGCGACACGGCCGCAACCATCAAGGCTGCCGCGAACCAGACCGACGGCGTGAATGCCGCGATGGTCTACGGCACCGACGGCGGCATCGCGTCGAGCGGCCTCGCGGTGCTCGACGACGACAAGCACGTGCAGCCCGTCTACGCGCCCGCACCGGTGATCCGCGAAGCCGTGCTGAAAGCGCACCCGCAGATCGCCGACTACCTGAAGCCGGTGTTCGCGAGCCTCGACCTGAAGACGCTGCAGTCACTGAACGCGCGCATCCAGATCAACGGCGAACCGGCCGCCGGTGTCGCGAAAAGCTACCTGAAATCGAAGGGCTTCGTTAAATGACGGGTCGCGCGGCGGCGTCCGCGCGGCGCATCACGGCGGACAAGGTCGGCATCCTGATCGGGGTCCTGACGATCGTCGCCGTGCTCGGCCTGCCGTTCGCGGTGCTGCGGCCGAACCGCATCGCCGCCGGCACCGACCTGTCGGTGTTCACCGCGCTGCCGGCCCTGCAGGGCGCCGGGCTCGCCGCGCTGTGGATCGTCGGCGCGCTGTGGGCGATGACCGCGAGCCGCCCCACGTGGCGCCTCTTGGCCGGCTGCGCGTGGCTCGCCACGCTCGCGTACGCGGTCGGCGCGGCCGCGACGCACGTCGTCGCACCGGACGACACGCTCGCCCGCGTGTCGCCCTCCTCCGGCGTCTGGCTGCTGCTGTTCGCGTGGGCCGTGCTCGTCGCGGATGCGCTCGCGCGCCTCGCATTCGGCCCGTGGCGGCGTCTCGCCGCGCTCGTCGTCGCGATAGCGGCGATTTCGGTGCCGCTCGCGAGCGGCTGGTGGGACGGCCTGTCCGTGATGCGCGAATACGCGGTGCGCAGCGACGACTTCTGGATCGAGGCGATCCGGCACGTGTCGCTCACCGGTGCCTCGGTGGCTGCCGCGCTCGTCGCGGGCGTGCCGCTCGGCATCGCCTGCGCGCGCATCGCGGCGGTGCGTACCGTCGCGATGCCCGTGCTCAATATCGTGCAGACGATCCCCAGCATCGCGATGTACGGGCTGATGATGGCGCCGCTCGGTTTGCTCGCCGCGCACGTGCCGCTCGCGGCCGCGCTCGGCATCCGCGGCATCGGCGTGGCGCCTGCCGTGCTCGCGCTGTTCCTGTATTCGCTGCTGCCGATCGCGTCGAGCGTCGTGGTCGGGCTCGGCCAGGTGCCGCCGCACGTGACCGAAGCGGCGCGCGCGATGGGCATGACGCGCGTGCAGCGGTTGCTGCGCGTCGATCTCGTGCTCGCGCTGCCGGTGATCCTGAGCGGCGTGCGCATCGTGCTCGTGCAGAACATCGGATTGACCGCGGTCGCCGCGCTGATCGGCGGCGGCGGCTTCGGCACCTTCATCTTCCAGGGGATCGGGCAGTCGGCCGCCGATCTCGTGCTGCTCGGCGCGATCCCGACGATCGCGCTCGCGCTGGTGGCGGCCGTCATATTCGAAGCCGCGACCACGCTCGCGAAGGGGCGTGCAGGATGATCGAGATCGAACGTGCGGGCAAACGCTTCGGCGATATCGTTGCCGTCGACGACGTCACGCTGACGATGAAACGCGGCACGATCACCGCGCTCGTCGGCGCATCGGGCAGCGGCAAGTCGACGCTGCTGCGCATGATCAACCGGCTGATCGCGCCCACCAGCGGCACGATCCGCATCGACGGCGTCGATACGGCCACCGTTGCGCCCGAGCAGCTGCGGCGCGGCATCGGCTATGCGATCCAGGGGCACGGGCTGTTTCCGCACTGGAGCGTCGCGCGCAACATCGCGACCGTGCCGCGCCTGCTCGGCTGGCCGGCCGACCGCATCGACGCGCGCGTGAGCGAATTGCTCGACCTGTTTCATCTCCCGCCGGCCGAGTTCGCGGACAAGCTGCCGCACGAACTGTCGGGCGGCCAGCAACAGCGCGTCGGCGTTGCGCGCGCGCTCGCGGCCGAGCCCGCGATGCTGCTGATGGACGAGCCGTTCGGCGCGCTCGATCCGATCATCCGCAACAAGGCGCAGGACGACCTGTTTGCATTGCAGCGCCGCCTCGGCATCACGGTCGTGATCGTCACGCACGATATCGAGGAAGCGCTGAAGCTCGGCGACACGATCGCGGTGATGGACGGCGGCCGGCTGCTGCAGGTCGCAACGCCTGCCGAGATTCT
Source organism: Arapaima gigas (assembly GCA_900497675.1). Classification (NCBI taxonomy): domain Eukaryota; kingdom Metazoa; phylum Chordata; class Actinopteri; order Osteoglossiformes; family Osteoglossidae; genus Arapaima; species Arapaima gigas. The sequence continues at coordinate 45,626 of UFQX01001249.1, read as the reverse complement.
CGGCAAGCCGGCAGCCGGCGTCGTCGAACAGCTGGTCGCCGGCGTCGACCGGCCGCTGCGCCTGCTCGCGCTGACACCGATCGACGCGGTGGCCGAACCCGGTCATGCCGACGGCGAACCGATCGCCGCGACACGCACGCTGCGCGATGCGGTGTCGGAGCTGCTGTGGCGCGGTGTCGATGCGCTTCCGGTCGACGATGGCGACGGCCGCAACCCGCGCCGCATCACGCTCGACGCGATCCGTGCACACGCAAGGAAGCCCGCATGACGACGCACGGCAGCACGCGGCCCGGGCGGTCGGCACTTCCCGCTTTCATCGCACGCGCGGCCGCGCTCGCGCTGCTGCTCGTGCTGCTGTTGCGACCCGCATGGCTGCAAGGCTTGTTCGCGCCGTTCGCGGACAACGGCGCGCCGGTCATCTACGATCGCGCGAGCCTGCTCGACCTCACGCTCGCACATCTCGGCACGGTCGCATTGTCGAGCGTGATCGGCACGATCGTCGCGGTCGCGGCCGGTATCGCGGTCACTCGGCCGTGGGGCGCGGATTTCCTGCCGGTCGCGCGCAGCGTCGTCGACATCGGCCAGACCTTCCCGCCCGTCGCGGTGCTCGCGCTCGCGGTGCCGGCCGTCGGCTTCGGCTTGAAGCCCGTGCTGATCGCGCTCGTGCTGTACGGCCTCCTGCCCGTATTCGAAAGCACGATCGCGGGGCTCGAGGACGTGCCGCGCGACGTCGTCGACGCCGCGCGCGGGATGGGGATGAGCGGCTGGCAGCAACTGGTATCGGTCGAGCTGCCGCTCGCGTTTCCGGTGATCATCAACGGAGTCCGGCTCGCGGTCGTGATCAATCTCGGCACCGCGACGATCGGCTCGACGGTCGCCGCGCGCGGGCTCGGCGACGTGATCATCGCGGGGCTGCAGACGTCGAACACCGCGTTCGTGCTGCAAGGCGGCGTGATCGTCGGGCTGCTCGCGGTGCTCGTCAGCGATGCGATCGGCGCGATTGCGCGGGTGGCGAGCGCGCGGCGCGCGTAGAATCCATTGCGCGATTTTTGGAAGGAGAAACCATGACCGTTCCGGACACCGGCCCGTTCTTTCATGGCACGAAAGCGAATCTGCGGATCGGCGACTTGCTGACGGCAGGCTTCAGATCGAATTATCGCGATGACGTCGTGATGAATCACATTTACTTCACCGCCTTGCCCAAAGGCGCCGGCCTGGCTGCGGAAATGGCCAAAGGCGACGGCCGGCCGCGGGTCTACATCGTCGAGCCCACCGGCGAATTCGAAAACGACCCGAACGTCACGGACAAGAAATTCCCGGGCAATCCGACGCGATCGTATCGGAGCACATCGCCGTTGAAGATCGTCGGCGAACTCGAGAGCTGGGAACCCTACGATCCGGCGTTCATCCAGCAGCTCAGGATCCGCATCGAAACCGGCATCGGCGAGATCATCAACTAGCGTTCGTCCGGACTCCGATGCGTGTCCGCGCAACGATCGGTTCGTCGATCGGCTCGCCACGACACAAGCCTACATGCCGCTTTCATTCGAACCGGCACTCGACCACCGGCCGCGATTGGCCGATATACTAGGCGCCTTCCCATTCCCCGCACTCCACCATGCGACGGTTTCTCTGGCTGATCGTGCTTTCGCTCGGCATCACGCAACAGGCGTCGGCGCAGCAAGCGCCCGCACTGCCTGCGTCCGCGCCCGAAGCAGCCGCATCGGCGCCGTCCGTCGCATCCGCGCCGCTCGCCGACGCCAACGATCAGCCGAACGAAGCAAACCGCCGCATCACGTCCTACCTGACGAAGAAGTTCGGCGTCGCGAAGGAACGGGCCGCGAAGCTTGCCGATATCGTGAGCGTCACTGCGACGAAATATTCGCTGCCTCCCGCACTCGTTTACGCCATTATTTCGATCGAATCGCGCTTCCAGGAAAAGGCGCGCGGCCAGCATGGCGCGACCGGGCTGATGCAGGTCGTGCCGACCGCGCATCGCGGCCTGGTGCGCAACGTGAAGGACCTGACCGACCCGAACGCGAACGTCGAAGTCGGGTCGGCGATCCTGTCGGGCTACGTGAGGGCGGCCGGGGGCGACGTGCGGGCCGGGCTGAGGAGCTACAGCGGCGGTTCGAACGCGTATGCGGCGAAGGTGATGCAGCGCGTCGATTCGTTCCGCTTCGTGCTCGAACCTGACGACGATGCGAAAGCCGTGAATCCGGCGAACCCCGCGAACGATGCGAAGGCCCGCATGGTACCGGTCAGCGAAAAGACGAGCCCGGCGTCGGCCCGCGGCAACTAGTCTCCCCCTTCGTTCATCGCGTATGCGCCACGCCGCCCGCTTCCTTGCCGTCACCGCGCTGGCGACCGGCCCCATCGCTGCGTTTGCCGCCGTCGATTGCGAGAAACACGGCCCGACGATGGACAACGTGCGCGTGTGCATCCTGGATCAGAACAACCAGGCCGTCGAACGCGCGTACCGGTCGCTCGAGCGCAAGCTCGAGCAGCGCAACCCCGATGCCGCCAGCGCGCTCGCGAAGTCGCAGGCAAGCTGGACCCGTTTCGCCGACGACACCTGCGACTACGTGAAAGCCGCCAATCCACAGCAGATGATCCCGGAAGACGCGCGAACGAACTGCCGGGTCGATTTCAGCCAGGCACGCGTGCGCATCCTGAAGAAATGGGAAGCGCAGCTGGACGCACCGCCACCGGCGCAGAACTGAACGACGAACGGATACCCGCCCGTCACGCCTGCGCGAAACGCTCCCGCAAGAACTCGATGAAATGCTGCGTCTTCGCGGGCAGCAGCCGCGTTTCCGTCATCGCGTAGACGGCAATCGGCTCGCCCTCCCATTCGGGCATCACGCGGCGCAACCGGCCGGCGGCCAGGTCATCCGCGACGATCTCTTCGGACAGCACGATGATGCCCGCATCGAGCGTGGCCAGGCGCCGCAGCATGCCGACGCTGTTTCCCGCGAAACGGCTGCTCACCGGTACCGCGACGGTGTGCGTGCCGTCGTGCAGCGTCCACGTGCCGGCCCTCGCCAGGCTGAGGCACGCGTGCCGCGCGAGGTCGTCCGGCGTGCGCGGCTCGCCCGCGCGCGCGAGATAGCCGGGCGACGCATAAAGGTAGTTCCCGAGCGTGGCCAGCCGCCGCGCGATCAGTTGCGAATCTTCGGATTCGCCCAAGCGGATCGCCACGTCGAACGGTTCGCTCACCAGATCGACCCGCCGCGACGTCAGCTCGAAATCGAATGTCAGCTTCGGGTAGCGCGTCGAGAACTCGACGATCAGCGGCGCCAGGTAGGTCACCGCGAAATCGACCGGAAACGAGGCGCGCAGCACGCCGGTCGGCTCCGCCAGCAGGCCGCCGAGCTGCTCGTGCGCGAGCCGCGCCTCGTCGACGATGCGCTTGCAGCGCTCGAAGTAGAGCTGGCCGGCCTCGGTCAGCTCGATCCGGCGCGTCGTACGGTGCAGCAGCCGCAGCCCGATCGCCTTCTCCAGCGCGCTGATCCGCCGCGACAGCGTCGAGTTCGGCATCCCCAGCGTCTCGGCCGCACTGCGAAAGCCCTTCGCTTTCACGACTTCGACGAACAGCGCCATGTCGTTCAGCAGTTCCATGCTCATTGCCCCACTAATGGATCAATGCTATCCAGATTACCCGGTTTATCCCGAAAAGGAAGCAATGGATGATGGGTGTGTGGAGGCGAGGTCGGCACACCCGTGCGCGGCCGGCGCCAGAGGCGGCACCGACCCGGCGCCGCCGTCCCGAATCTCGAGGAGCTGACGCATCATGAGCCAACTGTTCACTCCGGTCCGCGTGGGCCGATATACGCTGGAAAACCGCCTGGTCATGGCGCCGATGACCCGCAGCCGCGCCGCCTTCGACGGCACGCCCGGCGAATGGGCCGCCGAGTACTACGCGCAGCGATCGAGCCTCGGCCTGATCGTCAGCGAAGGCACCCAGCCGTCGGACGACGGGCAAGGCTACCTGACGACGCCAGGCATCTATACCGACGCGCACGTCGCCGGCTGGAAGGCGATCAGCGACCGCGTGCATGCACGCGGTGGCCGGTTGTTCATCCAGCTGATGCACGTCGGGCGCATGTCGCATCCGGACAATACACCGCATCACCGGCAGGGCGTTGCACCGTCGGCGATTGCGCCGAACGCGCAGATGTTCACGGTAAAGGGCATGCAGGACATCCCCGCGCCGCGCGCGTTGACAACCGACGAAGTGTGCGCGACCGTGAACGACTTCCGCATCGCCGCGCGCCGCGCGATCGAGGCGGGCGCCGACGGCGTCGAGATCCACGGCGCGAACGGCTACCTGATCCAGCAGTTCTTCGCGCCGAATGCCAACACGCGCACCGACGTGTACGGCGGCTCGATCGAGAACCGCGCGCGCTTCGCGATCGAGGTAGCCACGGCGATCGCCGACGAGATCGGCGCGGACCGCACGGCCATCCGGGTATCGCCCGGCAACACGCTGGGCGGCCTCGACGAAGGTGCGGAAGGGCGGGACCTGTACCGCCATCTCGCGACGGAACTCGACCGGCTCGGTCTCGCCTACCTGCACGTGATGCATCAGGGCGACGAAGCACTGCTGGCCGACCTGCGCGCACGCTGGAACGGCACGCTGATCCTGAACCGGCCGGGCCGCACGCGCGACGCGATCGGCACGGACGTGACGTCGGGGCTGGCCGATCTCGAAGCGTACGGGCAGATGGTGCTGGCGAATCCGGATTTCGTGACGCGGGTGAAGACCGGCGCACCGATGAACGATGCGCGGCGCGAGACGTTTTTCGGCGGCGATGCGCGCGGGTATGTCGACTATCCGGCGCTGGACGGGGCGGCTGCGGCTTGATGCTTCGGCCCAGGGTGATCGCAACATCACGCGCCCTCCCGCGACTCCGCCGGAACAGTCGGCTCGGCAAGTTCATGCAATGCCTTGCGTGCGACGGGCACTTCGCGCTTCGGTACGACGAGCAAATTGAGTCCCAGACCGTCAAGCACCTTGAACAACTTGTCGAGGCTCACCGCCCGGCCGTTTTCGAGCCGCGATAGCACGTCCTTGGAGACGCCGAGCATGTCGGCTGCGTCGTCGATCCGCATCCGGTTCTGCGCCCGCCGGTTGCGGACGAGTGCACCCAGCGCCGCGAGATCCTGCGCGAGCGGGTCGGGTGATGCAATGGGGCGGGGTAAGGTGCGGGCCATAATTCCGGGATACCAGGAACAAAACGCCGACGAACGGCATCGACGGCATTGTTACGAGAATATCGGAATTAAAGGCTTGAATGTCAGCGACGGTGAATTGTTCGCATATTTCAGGAACTATAAAGGCCAGCAAGTGCCACGGCCGACGGCCGACCGGCATCGTTTCGACGCACTCATCGGCCGCCTCTACTGCCTCAAAACTGCCCCACCGCCCCCGTCCACCGCAAATAATCCCCGCGCGTCCAGTCGAGCGACACGCCGACCCGCTTCGTGCCGGGCCGGATCTTCGGCTTGTACACCGACAGCGTCAGCGACTCCAGCGCCGGCCACTCACGGAACGACAGCACCGCGATATCGGCGACGAGCGTCTCCAGCAGCCGCGTATGCGGCTTGTGCGACAGGAACGCGGCAAGGCGCGCGCAATAGCCGTCGTAATCGATCCACTCTCCCTGCTCGCTCGGTTCGCACCGGTAGCCGAGCCTTGCATCGATCACGATCGGCTGCGGCGCTTCATGCTCGTGTGCATGAATGCCGATCCGCGCGGGCACCTTCAGTTCGTCGACGAACACGCTCCAGCCGCGCCCGCGCAGGCGCGGCGCGTCGATCGCCACGAACGGTTCGTCGAACGGCTTCATGATGCGAGCGGCGCGGCCGCGTCGAGCATGATGCGCACGAAGTAGTCGGCGAAGCTGCGGCGTACGACGATCTCGAACGCATCGTCGCCCGTCGGGATCAGCACGATCGACGACTTGAAGTAGTGCGACTGCGCGCACTGGCCCGGCTTGAACGCGCGCGGATGGAGATCGAGCGGGCAGCCGCGTGCGAGCACGTCGCGCACGCGTTCGCCGCTGATCTCGACGACCGTATAGCCGCTGCCGACATCGACGGCCGCCGCATACGTGCCCTGCACGGCTTCCGCGAGCTTCGCTTCGAGCACACCGGCCGGCACGGGCCCGTTCGAGCGCACGAGCCACTCGTCGGGGCCGAGCCACAGCACGTCATACTCGGCGCCGCGCGCGACCGTGTTCGGCGCCGCGGGCGGCCGGCAGCCGACCACGCGCTCGAACGCGGCGACGAACGCCGGATCGCTCAACTCGCCGCGCACGTTGACGAGATCGAGGAACGGCCGCTCGCGCAGCGTGAACTTCTTCGATGCGCGCGCCTGGTGCGGCTTCAGCACGTCGGCCGCGCCGACGAACGGCGATTCAAGCGTCACGCCGCCCGCGCCCGCCACCTGCGACTGGTTTCTGGTTTCATTCCACATGCTGGCGCACCCCTTCGGTATCGTAGAAAACCGGGCTCGAGATCTTCGCGGTGATGCGCTTGCCGTTGGCCAGCGGAATCACGACGCTCTCGCCCATCTTGTTCAGGCCGCCCTTCACCACCGCGAGCGCGATCGAGCGCTTCAGGATCGGGCTGTAGTAGCTCGACGTCACGTGGCCGATCATCGGCGTCGGATCGACCGCCGACACCTGCGTGTCCTTCGCGATGATCTGCGCGCCTTCCGGCAGCACGAACTGTTCGTCCTCGGTCAGCAGGCCGACGAACTGCTTGCGGCCTTCCTTCGCGGTATCCGAGCGCGCAAGCGAACGCTTGCCGAGGAAGTCCTTCGACTTCGCGACGACGCCGCCCATCCCGAGGTCGTACGGCGTGACCGAGCCGTCGGTATCCTGGCCGACGATGATGTAGCCCTTCTCCGCGCGCAGCACGTGCATCGTCTCGGTGCCGTACGGCGTGATGTCGAACTCGGCACCGGCCGCCATCAGCGCTTCCCACACCGCACGGCCCGCATTCGCCGGCACGTTCACTTCATAGGCGAGCTCGCCCGAGAAGCTGATCCGCATCACGCGCGCCTTCGCACCCGCGACGGTGCCGTTCCGGTAGCTCATGAACGGGAACGCCTCGTTGCCGAAGTCGATGTCCTGGCACACCTTCTGCACGACCTTGCGGCTCTTCGGGCCGACCACCGCGAACGTCGCCCAGTGATCGGTGACGGACGACAGCCGCACCTTCATGTCGGGCCATTCGGTCTGCAGCCAGCGCTCGAGCCACGTGAGCACACGCGCCGCGCCGCCCGTCGTGGTCGTCATCATGAAATGCTGGTCGGCGAGGCGCACCGTGACGCCGTCGTCGAACACCATCCCGTTCTCGTCGAGCATCAGCCCGTAGCGGCACTTGCCCACTTCGAGCTTGTTCCACGGGTTCGTGTACATCCAGTTCAGCAGCTTCACCGCATCCGGACCCTGGATGTCGATCTTGCCGAGCGTGGACGCGTCGAGGATGCCGACGCTGTTGCGCACCGCGAGGCACTCGCGCTTCACGGCCGCATGGAGATCCTCGCCGTTCTTCGGGAAGTACCACGGCCGCTTCCAGTTGCCGACGTCCTCGAACAGCGCGCCATGCTCGACGTGCCACTCGTGCACGCAGGTCTTGCGGATCGGGTCGAGGAAATCGCCGAGCTCGCGGCCCGCGAACGTGCCGAACGACACCGGCGTGTAGTTCGGGCGGAACGTCGTCGTGCCCGTTTCCGGAATCGTCTTGCCGAGCGCCCCCGCGAGGATCGCCATCCCGTTGATGTTGCCGAGCTTGCCCTGGTCGGTGCCGAAGCCCATCGCCGTGTAGCGCTTCACGTGCTCGACCGACTCGAAGCCTTCGCGTGCGGCCAGCAGGATGTCCGCGGCCGACACGTCGTTCTGGAAGTCGACGAACTGCTTCGGCCCGCGTGCCGCGGCTTCGCGGCTGCCGACCAGCCACAGCGGCTGCAGTGCGCCTTCGACGGTTTCCGCGACCTGCGGCGCGACCGCGCGCTGCTCGGCCGCGAAACCCGCTGCCTTCGCGGCTTCCACGCCCGCATCGACCGCGAGCCGCAGCGCACGGGCCAGGCCGAACTCGCCGGCCGCGGCGCCGATGCTCGCTTCCGCCTGCACGGGCTTGCCCGGCAGGAAGCATGCCTTCTCGTCGTTCCAGCAGGCCTTGCCGCCCGACTGCGCGAACAGGTGCAGCACCGGGCTGAAGCCGCCCGACATCGCGACGAGGTCACACGGCAGCGTCTGCAGCTTGCCGCCCACCTGGCCGTTCGAGTGCGACGCGACGTCGACCGACGATACGCGCCACTTGCCCGATGCGCCTGTCACGACCGCGCCGCTCATCACCGTCACGCCCTGCCGCTTCGCGGCGGCCGGCAGCGCGCCGTTGGACGATGCGCGCGAATCGACGACCGTCACCTTCGCGCCGCACGCCTTCAGGTCGAGCGCGGTCTGGTACGCGCGATCGTTGTTCGTGAACACGACCGCGTTGCGGCCCGGCAGCACGCCGAAGCGATGCACGTAGGTGGACACGGCGCCGGCGAGCATCACGCCCGGCAGGTCGTTGTTGCCGAACACGATCGGACGCTCGTGCGCGCCGGTCGCGAGGATCACGCGCTTTGCGCGGACCTTCCACAGCAGCTCGCGCGTGCCCTTGCGCATCGACACCGGCAGGTGATCGGTCAAACGCTGCGTGACCGTCACGAGGTTGTGGTCCTGGTAGCCGAACGCGGTGCTGCGCGACAGGATCGTCACGTCGGGCAGCTTGCGCAGCTCGGCCTCGATCTTCTCGACCCACTGCAGCGCGGGCTTCCCGTCGATCTCCGCGCGGCACGACAGCAGGCTGCCGCCGAGCTCGCGCTGGTCGTCGACGAGGATCACGCGCGCGCCGGCCGTAGCCGCCGCATGCGCGGCCGCGAGGCCCGACGGGCCGCCGCCGACCACGAGCACGTCGCAATGCGCGTAGCACTTGTCGTAGCGATCGGCGTCGAGCGCTTCCGGCGCCTTGCCGAGGCCGGCCGCTTCGCGGATCTTCTCTTCGTACTTCGGCCACATGTTGCGCGGCCACATGAACGTCTTGTAGTAGAAGCCGGCCGGCAGGAAGCGCGACAGCTTCTGGTTGATCGCGTACTTGTCGTTCTCGAGCGACGGCTCCGCGTTCACGCTCGTTGCGACGAGGCCCTGGTACAGCTCGATCTCGGTCGCGCGCGCGTTCGGCACCGTGTACGGGCCGGATTCGAGCTGCACGACAGCGTTCGGTTCAGCGACGTCCGCCGTCACGATCCCGCGCGGACGGTGGTACTTGAAGCTGCGCGCGACGAAGTGCACGCCGTTCGCGAGCAGCGCGGACGCGAGCGTGTCGCCCTGGAAGCCCTGATACGTGCGGCCGTTGAACGTGAAGGTCAGCGGAATCGCGCGATTGATGCGGCCACCGGTGCCGAGGCGGTCTTTCTGGCTCATTTGCTCGTGCCCTCTTCGTGTGCGTTACCGGCAGCTGCGCCACTGACGGCAGCCCCACCGAACTTTTCGTAGCCCTTGATATCGTAGGTCACCGTGTCGCGCGTCACCTTGAACCAGCGGCGGCAGCCCTGCGTGTGCAGCCATTGCTCCTTGTGCAGCCCGCGCTTGTTCTCGCGCATGAACACGTACTCGCCCCATTCACGGTCGGTCATGTTCTCGTTGTTCACGGGGCGCACGATGTCGGCTTCACCACCGCACGAGAACTCGGATTCGGCGCGCGGCCCGCACCACGGACATTCGATCAGCAACATGTTTTTCTCCTCGTTCAGTGCGCGACGGCGGCGGCGCCGTGCTCGTCGATCAGGTGGCCCGTGTAGAAACGGTCGAGCGCAAACGGCGCGTTCAGCGGATGCGGTTCGTCGCGGGCGATCGTGTGCGCGAACACCCAGCCCGAGCCGGGCGTCGCCTTGAAGCCGCCGGTGCCCCAGCCGCAGTTGAAATAGAGGCCCTTCACGTCGGTCTTGGTGATGATCGGGCAGGCGTCCGGCGACACGTCGACGATGCCGCCCCACTGGCGGTTCATCCGCACGCGCGAGAACACCGGGAACATCTCGACGATCGCCTGCAGCGTGCTTTCGATGATGTGGAAGCTGCCGCGCTGGCCGAAGCCCGTGTACTGGTCGATACCGGCGCCGATCACGAGGTCGCCCTTGTCGGACTGGCTGATGTACGCGTGCACCGCGTTCGACATGATCACCGAGTTGACGACCGGCTTGATCGGCTCGGACACCAGCGCCTGCAGCGGGTGGCTTTCGATCGGCAGGCGCACGCCGGCCATGTCGGCGAGCGTCGTCGTGTTGCCGGCCGCGACCACCGCAACCTTCTTCGCCTTGATGAAACCCTTCACCGTGTCGACGCCGACCACCGCACCGCCTTCGCGGCGTATGCCCGTCACCTGGCAGTTCTGGATGATGTCGACACCCGCGCGGTCCGCGCCGCGCGCGAAGCCCCAGGCCACCGCATCGTGACGCGCCACGCCCGCGCGGCGCTGGATCGATGCGCCGAGCACCGGGTAGCGGCTGTTCAGGTTGATGGTCGGCTCGATTTCCTTGATCTGCGCGGGCGTCAGGAATTCGGCGTCGACGCCGTTCAGCCGGTTCGCGTTCACGCGGCGCTCGGTGTCACGCACGTCCTGCAGCGTGTGGGCCAGGTTCATCACGCCGCGCTGGCTGAACATCACGTTGTAGTTCAGGTCCTGCGACAGCCCTTCCCACAGCTTCATCGCCTTTTCGTACAGCGCGGCCGATTCGTCCCACAGATAGTTCGAGCGGACGATCGTCGTGTTGCGCGCGGTGTTGCCGCCGCCGATCCAGCCCTTCTCGAGGATCGCGACGTTCGTGATCCCGTGCTCCTTCGCGAGGTAGTAGGCGGTCGCGAGGCCGTGGCCGCCGCCGCCGACGATCACGACGTCGTATTCCTTCTTCGGTTCCGGGCTCTTCCACTGCTTTTCCCAGTTCTCGTGATACGAGAGGCCGTTGCGGAACAGGCTGAATATCGAGTAGCGGCTCATGTGAGTGATCCTTCGTTTAGCATTCGATGACGTTCACGGCCAGACCGCCGCGCGACGTTTCCTTGTATTTCGTCTTCATGTCGGCGCCCGTCTCGCGCATCGTCTTGATGACCGAATCGAGCGACACGTAGTGCTGGCCGTTACCCTTGAGCGCCATGCGCGACGCGTTCAGCGCCTTGATCGCGCCCATCGCGTTGCGCTCGATGCACGGGATCTGCACGAGCCCGCCCACCGGGTCGCAGGTCATCCCGAGGTTGTGCTCCATGCCGATCTCGGCGGCGTTCTCGACTTGGGTCGCCGTGCCGCCCATCACCGCGGCGAGCGCGGCGGCGGCCATCGAGCACGCGACGCCCACTTCGCCCTGGCAACCCACTTCCGCGCCGGAGATCGACGCGGTTTCCTTGTAGATGATCCCGATCGCCGCGGCCGTCATCAGGAATTCGAGGATGCCGGCTTCGTTCGAGCCCGGCACGAACTTCACGTAGTAGTGCAGCACCGCGGGAATCACGCCGGCCGCGCCGTTGGTCGGCGCGGTGACGACACGGCCGCCCGCCGCGTTCTCCTCGTTGACGGCCATCGCATACAGGTTGACCCAGTCGAGCATCGACAGCGGGTCGCGCAGCGACTCTTCCGAGCGCTCGCGCAGGCGGGCGTTCAGCTCGGCCGCGCGGCGCTTCACGCGCATCGGGCCCGGCAGGTCGCCCTCGACCTTGCAGCCGCGCTCGACGCACGCGGCCATCGTGCGCCAGATCGCGAGCAGCCCGGCGCGCACTTCGTCGGCGGGACGCAGCGCGCATTCGTTGCGCATCATCAGCTCGGCGATCGACAGCCCGTGCTCGCGGCACTGGCGCATCAGGTCGTCGCCGGTGCGGAACGGATACGGCACCTCGACGGCCGCACGCACGCCGTTCACGCGATCGCCGTCGCGGTTCACGACGAAGCCGCCGCCGACCGAGTAATACTCTTTCTCGACGAGCAGCTGGCCGTGCTCGTCGAAGGCCTGGAAGCGCATCCCGTTCGGGTGCACGATGCTCGTGCCGCTCATCAGCTTGCGATAGAAGCCGATGTGCTCCTTTTCCTCGAAGCGGACGGTCTGCTTGCCGAGCAGCGACAGCGATTTCTCCGTGCGGATCGCGGCGAGCCGCGGCTCGATCAGGTCCGGATCGATCGTGTCGGGCAGGTGGCCCTCGAGACCGAGCAGCACGGCCTTGTCGGTGCCGTGGCCCTTGCCGGTCGCGCCGAGCGAGCCGTATAGTTCGACCCGCACGCGGCGCACGAAACCGAGCAGGTTCGCGTCCTCCACGTGCGACGCGAAGCGGCACGCGGCGATCATCGGGCCGACCGTATGCGAACTGGACGGACCGATGCCGATCTTGAACAGGTCGAAGACGCTGACGTTCATCTGCCTTCCTCTGGGTGGGACATACGTGAAGTGACGTTGGCGCCAGTACATCAAAGCGTAAAATCGGCCGATAGAACAAAAACGGCATCGGCGTGGGATACCGCCGCCAAGCGCCACGCCGGCGGGCCCGAAAGTGCGCTTTGGCGATGGTTCGCGACGGAAAACCACAAGTCGGGCCGGAACCGATCAGCGACGCTGGCTACATCCGCCCCGCCCGACTGCCGTACCCGCATGACCCGTATCAACAGACTGAGTGAGACCGCCCGCCCGGCGTGAAGAGACTGGCCGCGATGACAACCGACGTACCCGCTTCCCCCCTCGCAGAACCCGCGCCGCGGCGCATCCGCTTCGGCATCGTGCTGCTGCCGAACTTCACGCTGACGGCCTTCTCCGGCTTCGTCGACATGCTGCGGCTGTCGGCCGACGACGGCGACTACAGCAAGCCCGTGCGCTGCGCGTGGAGCGTGATCGGCGAGACCCTCGCGCCGGTGCGCGCGAGCTGCGGGATCCAGATCACGCCGTGGGAAACGTTCGACGCGGCCGAGCCGTTCGACTACGTGGTGGTAGTGGGCGGGCTGCTGCATTCGGGGCCGCAGGCGGGCCCCGAGACGCTCGAGTTCATCCGCCGCGCGGCGGCGGCCGGCGCGACCGTCGTCGGCATCTGCACCGGCGTGTTCACGCTGATGCGCGCCGGCGTGCTCGACGGCTACCGCACCTGCGTGAGCTGGTTCCACTACTGGGATTTCATCGAGCGCTTCCCGGCCGCCGATCCCGACCTGCTGATCGCCGACCGGCTGTTCGTGATCGACCAGCGCCGCATCACCTGTTCGGGCGGCCGCGCGTCGATCGACGTCGCCGCCGCAATCCTGCTGCGCCATTTCGATCACGCGACCGTGCAGAAGGCGCTGCGCATCCTGCTGGTCGGCGAGATGCAGAAAGGCAATGCGCCGCAGCCGCATCCGCCGGGCCTCGAACCGGCGACGCACCCGAAGGTCAAGCGCGCGATTCTCCTGATGGAACAGCATGTCGGCCGCGCGCTGTCGCTCGACGAGCTCGCGAGCAAGCTCGATTTGTCGACGCGGCAGCTTGAGCGCCTGTTCAAGGCGGAAACGGGCAAGAGCCCGCAGGTGTTCGCGAAGCAGGTGCGGCTGCGCACGGCCGCGTGGCTGCTGACCAGCTCGGACCGCACGGTGGCCGATATCGCGTCGAGCTGCGGATTCGCCGATGCGTCGCACCTCGGGCGCGAATTCCGCAAGCAGTTCGGCGTGCCGCCGGCGACTTACCGGGAGCGTGGCGGCGAAGTGGCGGAAGCCGGCGCGGCAATCGCGGCGGACCCCGTCGAGGACATCGCCGACTGACGGCAACGGGCACCCGCTCCTTCACCAACCGATCGCGACACGACACCCGAACGCATCGGTTTCGATTCAATTGGAACCGGTTCCAATTAATTTAGCCGACGTTGCACGCCGTTAACCGAGGGTTATCCCGGATGCTGTCGCACACTCAAATTTGTATGATGACCACATAACCTTACAAGCCAGAGCACCATGTTCGAGAAAATTCCCGCCCGCGCGATGAGCGACCATGTCGCGCAGCAACTGCTCAAGCAGATCGAAGTCGGCAGTTTCTCCGCCACCGGCAAGCTGCCGACGGAGGCCGTGCTCGCGCAGGAATTCGGCGTGAGCCGCACGGTGATTCGCGAGGCGATCTCGCGGCTGAAGAACGAAGGCGTGGTCGAGCCGCGCCAGGGCAGCGGCGTGTACGTGAACCAGCACGGCGCGATCCGGCCGCTGCGGATCGACTACGCGGAAGCGGTCGAGGCCACCTCGCTGCCGCACCTGCTCGCGGTGCGCCGCGCGATCGAGGCCGAGGTCGCGGCCGAAGCGGCGTTGAATCACACCGACGAAGACATGGCCGACATCGACGATGCGCTGCGCAAGATCGACGATGCGGTCGCGGAAGGGCGCGACGGCGTCGCGGAAGACGTCGCGTTCCACCGCACGATCGCGGCCGTCACCGGCAACCCGTATTTCCTGAAGACGCTGCAGTTCCTGAACCAGTACCTCGAAGCCGGCGTGAAGGTCACGCGGCGCAACGAAGCGACGCGCGAGGACTTCTCGCGCCAGGTGCGCGAGGAACACGCGGCGATCGCCGACGCGATCCGCGCGCGCGACCCGATGGCCGCACGCAACGCGGCACGCACGCACATGTACAACGCCGCCCGCCGTCTCGCGGAAGCCGGTATCTGCTGAACCCGGCGGCCGCGGCCGTTACCGGCGCCGCCGCTGTCATGAACCTCTCCCGAATCGATCAAGGTTGACCATGTCACGAAATGTTGGAGTCATCGGCCTCGGCGCGATGGGCCTCGGCGTCGCCCGCTCGCTGCTGCGCGCCGGCCTGCGCGTGCACGCATGCGACGTGCGCGACACCGTGCTGCAGGCGTTCGCCGCCGAAGGCGGCATCGCCTGCGCGACGCCGGCCGAACTCGGTGCGCAGTGCGACGTCGTCGTCACGCTCGTCGTCAATGCCGCGCAGACCGAAACGGTGCTGTTCGGCGAGCACGGCGCGGTCGCGGCGATGAAGCCGGGCGGCGTCGTGATCGCCAGCGCGACCGTCGCGCCCGACTTCGCGGTCGCGCTCGGCGCGCGCATCGAGGCCGCCGGCCTGCAGATGCTCGACGCGCCGGTATCCGGCGGCGCCGCGCGCGCGGCCTCCGGCGAGATGACGATGATGACGTCGGGCCCGGCCGCCGCGTATGCGGGCTGCGAGGACGTGCTCGCGGCGATCGCCGGCAAGGTCTATCGCCTCGGCGACGCGCACGGCATCGGCTCGAAGGTGAAGATCATCAACCAGTTGCTCGCCGGCGTGCACATCGCGGCAGCGGCCGAGGCGATGGCGCTCGGCCTGCGCGAAGGCGTCGATGCGGATGCGCTGTACGACGTGATCACGCACAGCGCCGGCAACTCGTGGATGTTCGAGAACCGCGTGCCGCACATCCTGAACGGCGACTACACGCCGCTGTCGGCCGTCGACATCTTCGTGAAGGATCTCGGCATCGTGCTCGATACCGCGCGCCGCAGCAAGTTCCCGCTGCCGCTGTCGGCCACCGCGCACCAGATGTTCATGAGCGCGTCGAGCGCCGGCCACGGCGGCGAGGACGATTCCGCCGTGATCAAGACTTTCCCCGGCATCACGCTGCCGCCCGCCCGCTGATTCGACCGACGCTTCCGCCATGACCGCTTCCGCTTCCCGTCCCCTGCTCGGCTGCATCGCCGACGATTTCACCGGCGCGACCGATCTCGCGAACATGCTCGTGAAGAGCGGCATGCGCACCGTGCAGACGATCGGCGTGCCCGCCGACGGCACCGCCGACACCACGCTCGACGCCGACGCGATCGTCGTCGCGCTGAAGTCGCGCACGATCCCCGCCGCCGACGCGGTCGCCCAGTCGCTCGCCGCATACGAATGGCTGCGCGCGCAAGGCTGCCGGCAGTTTTTCTTCAAGTACTGCTCGACGTTCGATTCGACCGACGCAGGCAACATCGGGCCCGTCGCCGATGCGCTGCTCGATGCGGCCGGCGGCGGCTTCACGATCGCCTGCCCGGCGTTCCCCGAGAACGGCCGCACGATCTATCGCGGCCACCTGTTCGTCGGCGATGTGCTGCTGAACGAATCGGGGATGGAGCATCATCCGCTCACGCCGATGAAGGACGCGAACCTCGTGCGCGTGCTGCAGCGGCAGACGAAGTCGCCGGTCGGCCTGATCCGCTACGACACGATCGCGCTGGGCGCGGCCGCCGTGCGCACGCGGATCGAGCAACTGCGCGCGGAAGGCGCGCGCTTCGCAATCGCCGACGCGCTGTCGGACCGCGACCTCTACGTGCTCGGCGAAGCGTGCGCGGGCCTGCCGCTCGTCACCGGCGGCTCGGGCATCGCGCTCGGCCTGCCCGCGAATTTCCGCCGCGCGGAGCAACTGCCCGAGCGCGACAACGCGGCGTCGCTGCCGCGCATCGACGGCCTGTCGGCCGTGCTCGCCGGCAGCGCGTCGAAGGCCACCCATGCGCAGGTCGCCGCATGGCGCGCCACGCGGCCAAGCTTCCGCATCGATCCGCTCGCGGCCTCGCGCGGCGAACCTGTCGTCGAGCAAGCACTCGCGTTCGCGCGCTCGCACCTGCCGCAACCCGTGCTGATCTATGCAACCGCGACGCCCGACGAAGTGAAGGCCGTGCAGCAGGCGCTCGGCGTCGACGCGGCCGGCCATCTCGTCGAAGCCACGCTCGCGGCGATCGCGCGCGGGCTGCGTGACCTCGGCGTGCGCAAGTTCGTCGTGGCCGGCGGCGAAACGTCCGGCGCGGTGGTGCAGGCGCTCGACGTGAAGTCGCTGCAGATCGGCGCGCAGATCGATCCGGGCGTGCCGGCGACGGCCACCATCGACGCGCAGCCGCTCGGCCTCGCGCTGAAGTCCGGCAACTTCGGCACCACGGACTTTTTCGACAAGGCGCTGCGCGCGCTGGACGGAGCCGCACGATGAGCGACGAAGCGAAACTGCGCGAAGAGATCTGCATGGTCGGCGCGAGCCTGTATGCGCGCGGCCATGCGGTCGGCAGCGCCGGCAACATCAGCGCGCGCCTCGCCGACGGCTGGCTGATCACGCCGACCGACGCCTGCCTCGGCCGGCTCGACCCGAACGACATCGCGAAGGTCGGCGCGGACGGCCAGCCCGTATCGGGCGGCAAGCCGTCGAAGACACTCGCGCTGCATCGCGGCATCTACGCACGCAATGCCGAAGCGAACGGCGTCGTCCACACGCATTCGACGCACCTCGTCGCGCTGACGCTCGCGGGCGTGTGGCGCGACACCGACGTGCTGCCGCCGATCACGCCGTACTACGTGATGAAGGTCGGCCACATTCCGCTGATCCGCTACCGCCGCCCCGGCGATCCGGGCGTCGCGGCCGAAGTCGCGGCGCTCGCCGACCAGGTGCGCGGCGTGCTGCTCGAGCGCCTCGGCCCGGTGATGTGGGGAGCGTCGGTATCGCACGCGTCGTATGCGCTCGAGGAACTCGAGGAAACGGCGCGGCTGTGGCTGATGACGCACCCGAAACCCGAGCCGCTCGACGACGCCGCGCTCGACGAACTGCGCACCAGCTTCGGCGCGCGCTGGTAGCGGCACGCCACGCAACGATTCCCATGCCCGCCGTGTGCGCGGGCCCTTCCGTCAGCACACACACGACCGGCGACGTACGCGCCGCCGGCACACGACATCATTGGAGACGACGATGACTGCTCTCGACGCGGCCGCTGGCCGCTCGCCCGCCGCGCCCGCCCATGCCGCGGAACTCGACCGCACCTACAAGAAAGTGTTCTGGCGCATCGTGCCGTTCCTGATGCTCTGCTACGTGGTCGCGTATCTCGACCGCGTGAACGTCGGCTTCGCGAAGCTGCAGATGTCGCAGGATCTCGCGTTCAGCGAAACGGTGTTCGGGCTCGGCGCCGGCATTTTCTTCCTGGGCTATTTTCTGTTCGAACTGCCAAGCAACCTGCTGATGCACCGCATCGGCGCGCGCATCTGGATCGCGCGGATCATGATCACGTGGGGCCTGCTGTCCGCGCTGTTCGCGTTCGTGCAGACGCCAACGCAGTTCTACGTGCTGCGCTTCCTGCTCGGCCTCGCGGAAGCCGGCTTCTATCCCGGCGTGATCCTGTACCTCACGTACTGGTTCCCGTCGCATCGCCGCGCGAAGATCATCGCGGTGTTCATGTCCGCGATTCCCGTGTCGGGCATCTTCGGCAACCCGCTGTCGGGCTGGATCATGGAGCGCTTTCACGGCGGCTCGGGCTTCCACGGCTGGCAATGGATGTTCATGATCGAGGCCGTGCCGGCCGTGCTCGTCGGGATCGCGACGATCCTGTATCTCGACAACAGCATCCGCGGCGCGAAGTGGCTCGACGAGCGCGAGAAGCAGCTGCTGGAGGACGAGATCGCCGCGCAGCCGCAGGAACAGCAGAAGCACGGCCATTCGCTGAAGGCCGTGTTCGCGGACCCGCGCATGTGGTGGATGTCGCTGATCTACTTCGCTTTCGTCACGGGCCAGTACGGCCTCACGTTCTGGATGCCGACGCTCGTCAAGTCGACCGGCATCACCGATACGCTGCAGATCGGCCTGCTGTCGGCCATTCCGTTCGTCGTCGCGATCGTCGTGATGAACCTGTTCGGCCACAGCGCGGACAAGCGCCGCGAACGCCGCTGGCACCTGATCGTGCCCGCGCTGATGGGCGCGCTCGGGTTTGCGGTCGCCGCGTCGTACTCGCACAATACGGCGGTGTCGATCGTGTTCCTGTCGCTCGCGGCGGGCGGCGTGCTGACCTGCGCGCCGCTGTTCTGGTCGCTGCCGACCGCGTTCCTCGCGGGCTCCGCGGCCGCGGCCGGGATCGCGATCATCAACTCGGTCGGCAACCTCGCCGGGTTCGCGAGCCCGTACGTGATCGGCTACCTGAAGGACGTCACGCACAGCACGGCGTCCGGCATGTACGTGCTCGCCGCGATGCTCGTGATCGGCGCGATCGCCGTGTGGCTCACGCCCGCGAAACTCGTGAACCGCTGATCCGGCGCTGGCCGATTCATCATTCGACGCGGGGCGCGCGGCGCCCCGCCCCATTCATTCACAGGACCCGCTGCCATGCCACGCTTCGCCGCCAACCTCTCGATGATGTACACCGAGCACGCGTTCCTCGAACGCTTCGCCGCTGCCGCGTACGACGGCTTCAAGGCCGTCGAGTACCTGTTCCCGTACGACTTCGCCGCCGAGGACATCCGCGCGCGCCTCGACGCGCACGGCCTCGAACAGGCGCTGTTCAACGCGCCGCCCGGCGACTGGGCCGCGGGCGAACGCGGCACCGCATCGCTGCCGGGCCGCGAGGACGAGTTCCGGCGCGGCATTGACCTGGCGCTCGACTATGCACGCGTGCTCGGCAACAGGAAGCTGCACGTGATGGCCGGCATGGTGCCGCCGGGCGCCGACCGTGCACGCCATCGCGACACCTACCTGGCGAACCTGCGGCACGCGACCCAGGCCGCCGCCGCGCACGGCATCACGATCCTGATCGAGCCGATCAACCAGCGCGACATGCCCGGCTATTTCCTGAGCCGCCAGGACGACGCGCAGGCGATCTGCGCGGAAGTCGGCGCGCCGAACCTGAAGGTGCAGTTCGACTGCTACCACTGCCAGATCGTCGAGGGCGATCTCGCGATGAAGCTCAAGCGCGATTTCGCGGGCATCGGCCATATCCAGATCGCGGGCGTGCCCGAGCGCCACGAACCGGATATCGGCGAACTCAACTACCCGTACCTGTTCGCGCTGATCGACGCGCTCGGCTACGACGGCTGGATCGGCTGCGAGTACCGCCCGAAGGCCGGCACGTCCGAAGGGCTCGGCTGGCTCAAGGCGTACCTGTAATTCCCGCATTCTTCCGAGGGTAAAGAACATGAAAGTACTGATCACCGGCGGCGCCGGCTTTCTCGGCCAGCGTCTCGCGCGCAAGCTGCTCGAGCGCGGCGAACTGACCGGCCCCGACGGCCGCAGCGAGAAGATCGACGAGCTGGTCCTGCTCGACGTCGTCGCCGGCAGCGATTTCGGCGACGCGCGCGTGACGCCGATCGTCGGCGACATCGCCGACCGCGCGGTGCTCGACAGCGCGATCGACACGCAAACGGGCGCGATCTTCCACCTCGCGGCGATCGTCAGCGGGCAGGCCGAAGCCGATTTCGACCTCGGCATGCGGATCAATCTCGACGCGTCGCGTACGCTGCTCGAAGTGTGCCGCGCGCGTGGCCATCGGCCGCGCGTCGTGTTCACGAGCTCCGTCGCGGTCTATGGCGGCACGCTGCCGGACGTCGTGCAGGACGACACCGCGCTGAACCCGCAATCGTCGTACGGCGCCGAGAAGGCGATCGCCGAGCTGCTGCTGTGCGACTACGCGCGGCGCGGCTTCGTCGACGGCCGCGTGCTGCGGCTGCCGACGATCAGCGTGCGGCCGGGCCGCCCGAATGCGGCTGCGTCGTCGTTCGCGAGCGGCATCATCCGCGAGCCGCTGAACGGCGAGGAAAGCGTGTGCCCGGTGCCGGGTTCGACGCGGCTGTGGCTGTTGTCGCCGCGCGGGGCGATCGAAGCGCTCGTCGCGGGCTGCGAGATCGACGGCGCGAAGCTCGGCAACAAGCGGGTGATCAATCTGCCCGGCCTGTCGGTATCGGTCGACGAAATGATCGCGGCGCTGCGCGAAGTCGCGGGCGACGAAGTCGTGAAGCTGATCCGCCATGTGCCGGACGAGCGCGTCGAGAAGATCGTCGGCAGCTGGCCGGGCCGCTGGGATACGTCGCGCGCGGAAGCGCTCGGGCTGAAGGGCGATACGTCGTTCGCGGACGTGATCCGCAGCCATCTCGCCGACGAACGGCGCTGATTCCCGCGCCGCTCGGCGCGCGGACGCGGGCTCCCCGGTCGCCTCAACGCGACCGGGCGGATTCCCCGATGGGCAACGGCGCGTTTTTCGCCCCGCCCGGCCGGTTCGCCGAACCGGCCGCCCACTGCCATGCCACCAGGCCCGGCAGATAGAACAGCAGGTCGCGCACGCGGCGGGCGCCGGCCAGTGCGAGGCAGGTCGGCGGGTCGAACCCGAGCAGCCCGCCGATCAGCACGAACCCGCCCTCCTGCACCCCGAGCCCGCCCGGCATCAGGAACGCAATGCTGCTCACGAGCTGGATCAGCGCCTCGATCGCGAGCGCCTGCGCGAACGTCGGCTCCGCGCCGAGAAAATACAGCGCGAGCCAGATTTCCAGCGCATAGCCGACGAACTGCAGCGTCTGCCAGATCACGAGATAACGCACGACGACGCCGGTCTTTCTCCAGATCATCCGGATCGACTGATCGGTACGCGCCGATTCGCCGACCAGCGCCACCACCTTGCCGCTCGTGACGCGGTTGAGCACGCGCATCGCGCGCTCGAACGGCCGCGCATGCTGCACCAGTGCGAACAGCAGCAGCACCGGCACCAGCGCGGCCATGCCGATCGCGAGATTGCCGGCCACGCGCGCAGCATCGGACGACACATGCCCGAGCACGTAGCCGATCGCGACCAGCGCGAACACCAGCTGGCTGATCAGCGTCAGCTGCATGTCGGCGACGAGGCTGGCGACGACAGTTGCCGGCCGCACGCCCGCCTGCCGCAGCAGGCCGAACGACACGATCTCGCCGCCGATCCGCGCGACCGGCAACAACCCGTTGATCGATTCGCGGATCCACACGAGCTTCAGCATCGTCGCGAACGACGGCCGGCGCCGGCCGCGGATCAGCATCCGCCAGTCCCACGCATTCGCGAGCATCGGCAGGATGTGCGCCAGCGCCGCGAGCAGCAGGCCGGCCCCGGCGATCTGCAGGCGATGCAGGATGTCCAGCGGATGCTCACGCCAGATCAGCCACACGGCGAGCGCCAGCCCGCCCAGCGCCGCCAGCTGCCCCACATGGCGAAGCCGTGTGTCGCCCCGCGCGGCGTTCCGCTCCGCGGCATCGGCGCCGGCGTTCGTCGGCGTCGTCATGATTCGCTCGCGGGCGACAACAGCCCTTCCCGGTCGACGCGAAAACGCGTGCCGCGCCACACGACATGCGACGAGAAGAAGCTCGACACGAACACGAAGAACTGCAGGAGATCGACGAACGGCAGCCAGAGCGCGCCGCGCAGCCCCGCGCCGGTCGCCCGGCTCGTCTTCAGCATCAGCAGCGCCCGCGCGGCCAGCGCCGCGACCACCAGCCCGCATGCGACGGCCGTGCCGCCGGAGAACAGCAGCGCCAGCAGCGCGAGCGGCACCGGGTGCATCAGCACCGAGCCGGCATGACCGAGCCGGTCCGCCGCGCGGATCGTGCAGCTCCAGCGCAATTCGTGTGCGTACAGCTTCGCGAACGTCTCCTCGACGCATGCATGCCCGACGACGAACGGCGGAATGACGACCTGCGCGCCCACCTGCCGCACCGCTTCGCCCAGCGCATGATCCTCGGCCAGGTGATGCGCGAAACGCGTGAGCCCGCCGATGCGTTCGAGCGTCGCGCGCGTGAACGCAATCGTCTGGCCAAAGCAGGGCCGTGCGCGCCCGATGAAGAGCCCGGTGATCACGCCCGGCAGGAAATGGTAGTTCGTCATCGCGACGGCGACACCGGGCCAGAAGCCCGGCGACGCGATGCCGCGATACACGCTCGTCACGATGCCGACATCCGGCTGCTGCAGCGCGCCGACGACGGCGCGCAAATAATCGCGCTCGACCAGCACGTCGCTGTCGGCGAGACAGAGCACCGAATACTCCGCGTGTTCGAGCATGTTCACGAGATTGGCGATCTTGCGGTTCGGCCCGTAAAGCCGCGCATCGGCGACGACCTTGATGTTCGCGTCAGGATAGCGCGCCCGCAGCGTCTCGACGGCCGCGAGGGCCTTGTCGTTCGCATCGTGCACGCCGAACAGGTGCTGAACCGGCCCCGGATAATCCTGCACGAAGAAGCTTTCGAGATGCTGTACGAGCTGCCACTCGTCGCCGTGCAGCGGCTTCGCGACGGTGACGCCCGGATGATCGCGCGGCTCGGCCGGCGCCCGGGCAAAGAACCGGCCAACCAGCACGCTGGCCGTGATCGTGTATGCAATGCCCAGTAGCACGCCCAGCCCGCAGACGATCGACATTGCCTCGGCCAGCGCGCGCAGCACATGCAGCAATACCATGCTTCTCCCCAGTGGTGACCCGTGAAACCACGACACCCGGGAGCCGCCGCGCGTACGCGGGTTCACCCGTGCGCGCCGCCATATCGATTCCCGTGGAGCCGGATGTGAAGGACGACCAAGCGACGATACGCGCAATCAGATGACACAACTACCGTGCGGCGATCGATTCCCGTCACGCGCACGTAGCCGCAGGCGACCGCGGCGCGAAACGCGACGTCGGCAAGCTTGCGGGCTGAAAGGATCGCGGTGGCGATCGCGATGACGACCCAGATGCGAAACGTCATCGTGGTGAAAAATACTTCGGGTACGCGCCATGCAAGCAACGACACCAGCACGAAACACTGAATCAACATGCCGGCCAGCGCGGCGATCAGCAGGTGGGCGCGCCATCGCCCGATCGTCGAGGATGCCATGAGAAGTGAACCTCCCGTTCGGACGACTCCCATCGACCTGGGATCGATCGGAAGCGTCGCGGATTGACGGGCACGCATGCGCGGCCAGTGCCGGACAGGCGAAACCCGGTTCGGGATCCAGGGAAGCGGAGCACCACCCGAGAAATGTTGTGGCCGATGGTAGCGGGATTACCGGCGCCAAACCTTAAGCGTTCTTCAGAATCGGCGGAAGCTTGACGCAGCACAATTACAATCCGTTGCACGGGATGCAGGGTTGCACTCGTACAATCGCAGCCATCTGCACCCGAATCGACCATGCGACTCCTCCTTGTTGAAGACGACGACCTGATCGGCAGCGGTCTCGAGATCAGCCTGAGTCAGGCCGGCTATCACGTCGACTGGTTGCGCGACGGTCACGCGGCCGCCGCGGCGCTCGCGACGACGCGCTTCGCGCTCGTCGTGCTCGATCTCGGCCTGCCCGGGAAATCGGGCACGGAACTGCTACGTGCGTTGCGCGATGCCGGCGACACGGTCCCCGTGCTGGTGCTGACCGCGCGCGGCACCGTGGCCGACCGGGTCCGCGGCCTCGACGACGGCGCGGACGACTATCTCGCGAAGCCGTTCGAGCTGACCGAGGTGCTGGCCCGCTGTCGTGCGCTCGTGCGCCGCTCGCAGGGCCGCGCCGGCGACGAGATCGTGTGGCGCGACATCACGATCGACCTGACCGCCCACACCGTGACACGCGATGCGTCGCGCATCGCACTGACCTCGCGCGAGTGGGCCATCCTGGTGCAGCTCGTCAGCCACCCGGGTGCGCCGCAATCGCGCGCGCGCCTCGAAGACACCCTGTACGGCTGGCAGGAAGGTATCGAAAGCAATGCGATCGAGGTCCACGTCTCGAACTTGCGCAAGAAACTCGGCGCGGACCTGATCCGCACCGTGCGCGGCATCGGTTACGTCGTCGACCTCGCATGATCTCCCGCTCGATACGGCGCCGCGTGTCGTCGATGGCGCTCGGCTGCGTGACCGTCGTGTGGCTCGTTGCCGTATTCGGCAGCTTCCGTTACGCGACGCGCGAGATCGGCGAATGGGAAGACGCCCGCCTCGTCGAGTACGCGTCGCTGCTGGTCGATCTTTCACCCGCCGACCTCGAACGCCTCGCCCGTGTTCCGCCGGATGCGCGCGTCGAACTGGATCGTGGCCATTCGAGGCCCGGCCCCGTGACCGACGGCGATCGCCTGCCGCGCGACGTGCTGTTCGAGGTACGCGACGCGCAGGGCCATGTCGTCGCGTCGAGCCTTCCGGCCGAAGCGGCCGGGTTGCCCGCCGCGCGCAACTCGCGCGGCACGCCTGAAACGATCGTCATTCACGACACACCGTGGCGCACGCACACGTTGCGCGACGATGCGTCGGGGCGCTGGATACGCGTGATGGAAATCGTCAACACGCGCAGCGATCTGGCGACCGGCATCGCGCGCGGCATCGTCCTGCCGCTGATCGTCGCACTCCCGGTGCTGGCGCTGCTCCTCTGGTACCTGATCGGGCGCGGCCTCGCCCCATTGAAGACGCTGTCGGCACTGATCGGCGCGCGCGACGCACGATCGCTCGAACCGCTCGGCATCGCCACCGTGCCGGACGAAGTGCGCGCGCTGGTCGACGCGATCGATCGCCTGCTGGCGAGGCTTCGGCAATCGATCGTGCGCGAGCGCGCGTTCACGTCCGACGCCGCGCACGAACTGAAGACGCCGCTCGCCGCGATCAAGGTCCAGGCGCAGGTGGCGCTCGCGACCGACGATCCGGCATGCAAGCAACTGGCGATGCAACGGGTCGTCCAAGGCGTGGACCGCAGCGCGCGTCTCGCCGAACAACTGCTGCTGCTCGCCCGGCTCGACGAATACGACCGCATTCCGACGCGTGCCGTCGTCGTTCGCGAACTCGTCGAAGCCGCCATCGATCGCCATCTCGCGAAGGCATCGGACAAGGCCATCGCGCTCGTGGCCGACACCGTATCCGGACGAGCGATCGAAGCCGATCCGATCCTGATCGGCATCCTGCTCGACAACCTCGTCGACAATGCCGTCAAGTATGGCCGCCAGGGCGGCCGCATCGAGATCGGTGTGGACGATGACGGCACGCGGCAACGCATCGTCGTATGCGACGACGGGCCGGGTGTCGCACCCGGCGAGCACGAGCGGCTCGGCGACCGTTTCTATCGGGGCAGCGGCGTGCAATCGCCCGGCAGCGGGCTCGGATTGTCGATCGTCACACGCATCGCCCACTATTTCGGCGGCACCGTGCAGTTCGGGGCCGGCATCGGCGGGCGGGGCCTCGGCGTCGTGATCACGCTGCCGTCGGCAGGCGCGAGCGAACCGTCGCCAGCGGGCGAAGCCGGCGGGCCGGCGTCACGTGCGATACCCCGTGCTTAACATTTCGTTAAGGAAGCCACCGTAGAATCCACCCGACCGATACCTTCCCCGCCGTACGCCAGGAGTCTCCATGACCACGCCCGCCCGCTATGACACCGTTGCGCGCTTGCTTCACTGGCTGATCGTCGCGCTGGTCGTCGCGCAATATGCGATCGGCTGGACGATGCCCGACGTGCATCGCGACACGCAGCCCGTCGGCCTGATCGCCGCCCACCTCCTCGTGGGAACCGCGCTGCTCGCCGCGATGGTTTGCCGCGTGCTGTGGCGCGCGACGCATCGCCCGCCCGCGAGTGACCTGCCGCCCGCGATGCGCGCACTGTCGGGCGCGACGCATTTTGCGCTCTACGCGTTGCTGATCGCGGTGCCGGTGCTCGGCTGGATCAACGCGTCGTCGCGCGCGTGGGGCGTCACGTTGCTCGGGATCGTGCCGCTGCCCGCGCTGTCGGCAGCCGGCTCCAGCTTCGGCCATGCGATGGGCGATGTACACGGCATCCTCGCTTGGGCACTGTTCGCCGGCATTTGCCTGCACGTGGCAGCCGCGCTGGCGCACCGCTTCGTGCTGCGCGATCAGGTCACGCAGCGCATGATGCCCTGGTGATCGCCATGCCGGCGGCACCGCACGCCATTGCGCGCATGAGCCGGATTGCCGCCGATATCGATACCGTCTTCGTTCCGGTTCATCGCACAACCAGCCGGCCGCTCATCGCACGCGGCCGATGAGATGATCGCGCCGCCGCGCGAAGCGGCGCGCGATGACAGGCATCGCGGCCGGCGCCCTTCTGCCGCGTCGAGCGGCACGAAGGGCTGCCGTCCTGCCGTGTCGCGAACACGACGGCCTGAAGTCACACAAGACCATTTCCACACCTAGTTGCTGGTCTGCGCCGGCATGCCGGACGCCGGTGCGTGCGCGGCAGCCGCCATCCGGGCCCGGTCCTGCTCGGCAAGCTTCGCTTCCGCCGCCTGGATGTCCGCCGGATACTCGCCTTCGTCTCCCTTCGCCGGGTCGTACCCGGCTGCTTCCAGGCGGATCAATTCGTCGCGAACCTGTGCGCGCGTCAGCGGCGCGGCCGATTGCGCGAAGGCCGACTGACCGATGATCGCCCCGATCATCGTCAGTACTGCGATATATGTTTTCATCATCAACTCCTTCAATGTTCCGTATCGATCAACCGTGTCGAATTCCTTGAATGCCTGACCTGCGAACGCAGGCGGCTGCGTCAGCTTCCGAAATAGATCGCGCAGAAACTCGCGGGGCCGACGCATGCGGCAGAACCCCGGCGCGACGACATCGTCGCCGGCTTACCCGCTTCGGATGACGCGGCCGGATCGCCGCCGACCGCCGTGCCGGCCTGATGCGCCGGCATCTGTTCGACCTGCCGCTGGAACAGCGGGCTCACGTCCGGATACGACGTATCGGTCACGAAGCGCAGCCCGTTGCTTTCGGCGTTGATCAGTTCCTGCCTGACCTGCGCGCGCGTCAGTTCCTGGGCCGACGCTTGCGTCGCGATACCCGCGAGAGAAATCGCCGCTACCGCGGCGGCCACCAGCCAATGCGTGTTCATGTTCCACTCCTTGAGAAGTCAACGAGACGACGTGCTACACCCGTATGACGACGGAGCGCGTGCGTTTATTCCCGCGCGTTGCGCAACGCCGATCGCGCGGCGCCTCCAGCGCCGCGAGCACCCGGAACGGACGTTCATGAAACTGTCATTCTTTCGTCAGCCGGCGTAACCTGACGTAACGCAGCGCCAGCCGCGCTTCGGGCAGACTGACGTCACCCTTTACGGATCGCCCTTCGATCGACCATGTCCGTCGCTTACGACTATGCAGCCGGCCTGCTGCGCAGGCTGTTCGACCGCCATATCGACGGCGGCGCGGTGCTCGACCCGGCCGCGTTTCCCGACGCAGGGCGTTTCGTCCGCGCATGGACCGACATCCAGGCTGAAGCGTTCGCCGTGGCGCGCGACATGCCGCGCATTCCGCGCTTTCACGAGATCATGCGCGAGCAGTACGACATCTCGGCCAACGATGCGCGCGACTGGCGGATGTTCATCATGCAGGCGTACGGACAGCCGTTCCCGCGCAACCTGTCGCGCTGCCCGACCGTCGCGTCGATCGTCGCGACATCGCCGGACGTGCTGTCCGCATCGCTGTCGTTCCTCGCGCCCGGCAAGCACATTCCACCGCATCGCGGCCCGTTTCGCGGCATCCTGCGCGGCTATCTGGTGCTGTCGATGCCGAAGCGCGCGGACGGCACGCCGGCCGCCGTGCTGAAGGTGGACGGCCACGAATACCGGCTCGACGAAGGACGCTTCCTGCTGTGGGACGACACGTTCATGCACGAGGTATGGAACGACAGCGACGAAGTGCGGATCGTGCTGCTGCTCGATATCCGCCGGCGCGGGATGCCGCGCCTGCTCACGTGGTTGTCGAATGCGGTGATCGGTGTGGTGCGGCTCGGGATCAGGATTCGCGGGCGATCGATTCCGGTTTAGCGCACACGGCCGGCATGCGCCGAGTGCCCCGTCGTTTCGCGACTGCGCTCTGTCGTGTCGGGAAGGCGCTCAACGCGCGCCGGATGCAGGCGCGATCGTCAGGACACCTTGCCGGAATCATCGTCCAGTGCGTAGATGCCGCGCCTGGCGACACACGGAAACGGCGGATCGATCGCCCGCACGTTCGTCAGTTCCCAGCACACGTATCCGGCGCACCATGGCTTGCCTTGCGCGCGGGCTTCATCAGGCGTCCAGTCGTGCACGCCCACGACGTCGACCAACGCGAGCGCGATGCCGTCAGGGTCCTCCTGCCCGTCCTGTCGCAGAAAGACCGTGTTCTGCACCAGCACGAGATCGCGCAACGGTATGGCCGGCGGCGCCCACGACCGGATTTCGACCCGCTTGCGGCCCGCGACGATATCGTCGACGGCGGGTTTGACGATCGACAGCGCGGGTCGCGGCATGGCAAGTATTTCCTTCATCGGCAAGGGGAAAGCGTGCGCCCGTCAGTCGGCATGTGCGCCGAATCCGGGAGGCGATCGCGGTTCGGACTGGATTGTTGCCGATTCGCCCGAACGTGTCGACCGGGCCCGATCCGAAACGCCGGTGCACCGCGACTACGCGATGCCGGCTTTCCGCGGCTGACGAATCGCCTAAACTACAGACCGTCCCCTCCGCGCGGCTCCTGCCAGCCACCGCCATGGCACACCTCTTCTTCGCCGCCTCGATCCAGCGGCATATCGAAACGCCCGAGCGCGAAATCGACGCCCGCTCGGTCGGCGAAGCATTCGACACCGTTTTCGGCGAGCACCCGCGGCTGCGCGGTTACATCCTCGACGACCAGGGTGCGCTGCGCAAACACCTGTCGGTATTCATCGACGGCCAGCCGATACGCGACCGGCAACACCTGTCCGATGAGCTCGGCGACGCCAGCCGGGTCTATGTCGTGCAGGCGTTGACGGGCGGATAAGGGACATATGCACAAGCACCGACCGCTCACCCCAACGTCAGGCCGTGCCATCAGGAGACATCGCTCATGAACGATCGACTGCTCGTCGCCACCCGCAAGGGCTTGTTCGTCCTGCAGGCCGACGGCCACGGCGGCTGGACGCTCGATGAGCCGCACTTCGCCGGCGAGCCGGTCAGCATGGCGCTCGCCGACCCGCGCGACGGCACGCTGTATGCCGCGCTGAACCTCGGCCATTTCGGCGTCAAGCTGCACCGCAGGCGCGCGGGCGCCGCCGACTGGGAAGAATGCGCGGTTCCCGTCTATCCGCCGCAGCCCGCCGAAGCCCCACCCGCCAGCGCCCGCGGGAATGCCGGCACCGGCGACGCGGACGACGCGCCACCCGGCCCGCCGCAGCCGCCGTGGACGCTCCAGCAGATCTGGTCGCTCGAAGCCGGCGGCGCCGACGAGCCGGGCGTGCTGTGGGCCGGCACGATTCCCGGCGGGCTGTTCCGCTCCGACGACGGCGGCAGTTCGTGGGTGCTCAACC
Source organism: Arapaima gigas (assembly GCA_900497675.1). NCBI lineage: Eukaryota > Metazoa > Chordata > Actinopteri > Osteoglossiformes > Osteoglossidae > Arapaima > Arapaima gigas. The sequence goes on along the minus strand of UFQX01001249.1, from coordinate 15,609 downwards.
GGGCACTGTGGGATCGCCCGGAGCGCGCCGAATGGGGCGGCGGCGGATACGATGCGCCGGGCATCCATTCGGTGATGGTCGATCCGCGCGACAGCCGGCACGTGACGATCGGCATCTCGTGCGGCGGCGTCTGGCAGACCGCCGACGGCGGCGCGACGTGGCGCGTGACCGCGGACGGCATGGAAGCCGACTACATGCCGCCCGAGCGGCGCGGCGAACCGAACATGCAGGACCCGCACCGCGTCGTGCAATGCGCGGCCAACCCGGACGTGCTGTGGACACAGCATCACTGCGCGATCTTCCGCTCGACCGACGGCGCCGAACACTGGCGGCGCATCGAGGCGCAGCCTTCGAGCTTCGGCTTCGCGGTAGCCGTGCACCCGCATGAACCGGACACCGCGTGGTTCGTGCCGGCCGTGAAGGACGCGTGCCGGATTCCGGTGAACGGCCGGTTCGTCGTCACGCGCACGCGTGATGGTGGGCGCAGTTTCCAGCAGTTCTCGAACGGATTGCCGAGTGCGCCGGCGTACGACCTCGTGTATCGGCACGGGCTCACGATCGATGAGACCGGCACGCGCCTCGCGATGGCGTCAACGACCGGTGGGTTATGGACGTCCGACGATGGCGGTGAAAACTGGCGGCTGGTGTCTGCGCATTTGCCGCCGATTTATTGCGTCAGGTTCGGGTGACGGAGCGCGAGCGGGTCGGTTCGTACCCGGCCCACACGGCCCGCTTTACCGCTCGACGCCGCCCATCCGCCCCACCGCCTCCCGCGTCTTCGCCATCTCCGCGTCGAGCCAGTCGAGAAACGACCTGACCTGCGGCTCACGCTCCCGCCCGGGCCGGCACAGCGCGACGAAACGCGCGCCTTCGATCCGCACCGCCGGCTCGATCGGCGTCAGTGCCCCGTGCGCGACATGCTCGGCAGCCAGCACCGAGCTGAGCAGCGCGATGCCCTGCCCGTGCAGCACCGCCTGCAACGCGTAATGCTCGTCGTCGTAGTGGCGAAACACCGCGCGTTCGAGCCACGATTCTCGGCCGGCCGCCCGACACCACGACGCCCAGTCGACCGACACCGGCAGCGGCGTATCCCACATGGTCTCGATCAGGTCGAGCGGCTCGTCCGTGCGATGCGCGTCGAACCCGGCGGCCGCATACGCGCCGAAGTACTCGTCGATCAGCGCAATTTCGTGAAGTGCCGGAAACGTGCGCGACGTCGCGCGAATCGCGAGATCGATCCGCGCATCGCGCTCTAGATCGACCAGCGTATTGCCGGTTTCAACCTTGATGTGCAGGTGCGGATCGACGTGGCCAAACCGGCCGAGGCGCGGAATCAGCCACATCGCGGCAAAGGCGGGCGTCGTGGTCAGCACGAGCGTGCGCTCGCCGTCCGCCGCGGGCCGCACCGCGTCGAGCCCGCGGCTCAATGCGAGCAGTGCATCGTGACTCGCGCGAAACAGGCGTTCGCCTTCGTCCGTGAGCCGCACGCCGCTCGCACCGCGCTCGAACAGCAGCACACCGAGCCGGCTTTCGAGCGACTTGATCTGGTGCGACACGGCGGCCGGTGTCACGGACAGTTCGTCCGCGGCAGCCTTGAATGCGCCGAGCCGTGCCGACGACTCGAATACACGCAATGCAGTCAGGGGAATTTTCGAGAACACGGGGCCTCGCGGGCCGAATGCGGCCGGGTTGAATTCAATTGAATCGGGGTGAGATTAGGTGAATTGAAGCGGGTGTGCAACGCGGATAGCCTTGCGGAACGTCGCGGCACGGTGCCGCGGCGAGTGGTGTCGATCCGGAGAAACAACGTGCAAGGCCTACCGCGCAGGATCACGCAGGCGGTGCTCTACGAAGCAATCGCCATTTCCTGCATCTCGCCCGCGATCGCAGCGATCTTCAAGCAGGATCTCGTCTATTCGGGCGCACTGTCGGCGACGATGTCGGCGATCGCGCTGCTGTGGAACATGATCTTCAACGCGCTGTTCGAGCGCTGGGAAGCGTCGCGGCGGCAGCCGGCGCGCACGCTCGGGCGGCGGATCCTGCATGCGACCGGATTCGAAGGCGGGCTGATCTTCATTCTCGTGCCCGTCGTGTCGTGGTGGCTCGACATCTCGTGGCTCGACGCGTTCGTCGTGGACATCGGGTTGTTCGTATTCTTCTTCTGCTACGCGTTCGTGTTCCAGTGGGCATTCGATCGGGTGTTCGACGTGCCGGCGGCGACGAAGGGGTCGTGAGGTGGGTGCAAGGTACGCACCCTGCGAGGCGGGCAAAGTCAGATCCGGTCGAAGTTGAACGGCGTCACGCCAGGCAAACCATCGACCCGCTGCACGTCGACACCGCACCAGGCGCCGATCATGCCGGCCATGCGGCGCGCTTGCTCGCCGTCGTTGATCCGCCCCATCAGGTCGATCGGCTGACGGCTACGAAACACGAGCACGAGCTGCGCCAGGTCGCTCTGGATCTTCACCAGCGAACCGCCCACGACCGCGCCGTCGATACTTTTCCGGCCACCGACCAGCAGGTGCTCCAGATCGCGGCACGCGTAGCTACTCAGCACCGGCTTGCGCAGCAGCCGCGTGGTGCGAATATCGATCCAGCGTTCGCCGTCGCGCCAGCAGAAACGCGCTTCGCGCAGCGGACCGGCAAACCAGCGCGCGCGCATCAGCTTGCGGCCGATCCAGATCAACAGCACGCCCGCGCCGGCGACGAACACACCGAAGACGCCAAGCCCGAGCCATTCGTACCACGCATGCAATTCGTCACTGGTGACGCTCCCGGCAAGCAGCGGTACGCCCATCATGCAGGCCAGTCCCAACGCACTCAGCCCGAAGCCGAACGACCACCATACGAAGTGGCCCATGCGCATGCGCCGCGGCGACAGGATCAGGTCCCGGCCGTCGGGCACGCACGCATAGCCGGCCTCGAACACCCACCGGTCCGGCGTCAGCGGCCAGATCATCATGCAGATCAAGCCCAGTGCGCCCAGCGCGACTGTGGCCCAACCCAGGATTGCTTCGACGAGAGGCGGCATAGGCGTACCCGATTGCGATCCATTGCGCTGCGCGAAACGAACGTCCGGTCCGGGTCAGTCGTCGCGATTCTGTCCTGTCCCTTTTCCGTGCGGCAAGCGGCTCCGGCTGCGCGAAGTGTGCCAGAAGCGCCGTTTACGCCCCGCCCGCAATTTTCGGCAATTGCCAGCCGAAGCGCACCGCCGTCATCCGCAGCGCAAAGCATGCGGCGCCGCCCAGCACGGCCGCGACGATCGGCGAACAGCCGAGCCGCCGGCACGATACGACGACCACCGCGCCGAGCAGAGCCGCGCTCGCATAAATGTCCGTGACCAGGACGACCGGTATCCGTGCAAGCAGCACATCGCGCACGACACCGCCGCCGCAACCGGTCACGGCGCCCATCAGCGTCGCAATGAACGGGTGAACGCGGAATTCGAGCGCCTTCACCGCACCCGCGACGGCGAACAACGCGAGGCCGGCGGCATCGAGCGTCGTGAGCAGCGACGGAGAAAACGCGGCGACCCGCTCATGAAACACGAACGCGAACAGCCCTGAGGCGAACGCAAGCGCCGGATAACGCCAGTCGCTCACGGCGCTCGGCGGGCGGGCCCCGATCAGCAGGTCGCGAATCACACCGCCGCCGAGCGCGACGACGAGCGACAGCACCATCACCCCGAACAGGTCGAGTCCGGCGCCGATCGCCGCATTGGCGCCCTCGATTGCGAACACCGCCGTGCCCGCGAGATCGGCGGCCAGCACCACTTGCTCGATGCGCTTCATGCGTAACGACAGTCGAGGTGCGGCATCATCCGGCTGCCGGCTGCGTCGACACGATTGGACGCGCCGTTCAGCCACCTGCTGCCTTCCTGCCGCCATCCGGATACATCGCGCCTGTTGCGGATCATGACCGCCTCCTTGATCGGAATCGGGCAGTCTAGCGCATCGGCCGCTCACGGTCGGGCCGCGCATGAAGCCGAATGCAAAAAGCCGGCGAAAGCAGGATGTGTACCCTGCTTCCGCCGGCTCGACAGCACGCCGGGCTTCCAGTCAGGACCGCGAAGCCCCGCGCACCTCGCTCAATGCACGCCGAGATAAGCCTTCACCGCCGGCAGGCCCGGCTTGCCGTCGAGCGTCGTCACGCCCGCGAGCCACTTGTCGAGCGCCTGCGGGTTCGCCTTCAGCCACTCGGCCGCCGCCTTGTTCGGGTCTTCCTTGTTCATGATCGGCGTCATCACGTGGTTCTCGATCGACGTCGTGAACTGCAGGTTCGACACGAACTTCGCGACGTTCGGGCAGCGCTGCGCGTAGTCGGGCGGCGTCGCCGTCAGCACCTTCGCTTCGCCGTAGTTCGGGCCGAACACGTCGTCGCCGCCGCTCAGGTAGTCGATCTTCATCTGCACGTTCATCGGATGCGGTTCCCAGCCGAGGAACACGATCCACTGCTTGTCGCGGATCGCGCGATTCACCTCGACCAGCATCCCGGCCTCGCTCGACTCGACCATCTTGAACTTGCCGAGGCCGAACTGGTTGCCGTCGATCATCTTCTTGATCAGCAGGTTGCCGTCGTTGCCCGGCTCGATCCCGTAGATCTTGCCGTTGAGCTTGTCCGCGTACTTCTGGATATCCGCGAACGACTTCAGGCCGCCCTGGTACACGTAGTCGGGCACCGCGAGCGTATATTTCGCGCCGGTCAGGTTCGGCGTCGAAAGCACCTTGATCTGGCCGGCCTTCGTGAACGGCTGGATGATCGGGTCCATCGTCGGCGACCAGTAGCCGAGGAACACGTCGATCTGCTTGCTCTTGATGCCGGCGAACGTGATCGGCACCGATGCGATCGTCTTCGTCGGGTTGTAGCCGAGCCCCTGCAGCATCGTCGACGCGAGGCCCGTGGTCGCCGCGATGTCGGACCAGCCGACGTCCGCGAAGCGCACGTTCTTGCACACGGGCGGATCGGCCGCGTACACGGCCGACATCGGCGCGGATATCCCGATCCCGCACACCGCTGCGATCAATAGGCGCTTCATCTTGCTTCTCCTCAAAGTGATGTCGTTTGCTTGAATGCGGGATCGTTTATTGAAGCCGCGCGCCGCGATCCCGGCGGCGTCGCGGACCATGGGTTCGGTCAGCGCCCCGGCAACCGGCGCTCGTAGCTCGGCGCGTGGCCGAACTGCGCGCGGTAGGCCTTGCTGAAATGGCAGGGCGAATGAAAGCCGCAGACGGTCGTCACGCGTGCGATCGACGCGTCGGTCGTGCGCAGCAGGTCGCGCGCGCGCTTCAGGCGCAGCGTCAGGTAATAGTGGGTCGGCGACACGTTCAGGTACACCTTGAACATGCGCTGCAGGTGCCGCTGCGACAGCCGCACAAGCCGCGCGAGTTCCTCGAGCGACAGCGGCTCCTCGATGTTCGCCTCCATCAGCCGCACGACCTCGATCAACTCCGCGCGCGAGAAGCCGACGCGCGCATCGACCGGAATCGGCTGCGTGTCGGTCGAGCTGCGGATGCGCTCGAGGATGAACTGCTCGGATACCTGCGCGGCCAGCTGCTGGCCGAAGCGCATGCCGACGAGGTTCAGCATCAGGTCGAGCGGCGCGGTGCCGCCGGTGCAGGTCAGCCGGTCGCGATCGACGACGAACAGTTCGTCGGCGAAGCCGACCTGCGGAAACTCCGAATGCAGCGCGGACAGGTTCTCCCAGTGCACGGTGCAGCGATAGCCGTCGAGCAGCCCGCTCGACATCAGCGCATACGCGCCCGTGCAGATGCCGCCGAGCGGCAGGCCGCGTTCGGCAAGCGCCGCGAGCGTATCGCGTGCACCCTCGTCGACCACGTCGCGGATGCGGATGCCGCCGCACACGATCATCACGTCGGGCAGGTTGGTGTAGTCGAGCGCCTGCGTGGGCCGTACCGCGATGCCGTTGCTGGCGTGCACCGGACTGCCGTCGAGCGAATAGATCGACCACTGGTAGTGATCGGCACGCCCGACGTAGTTCGCCATCCGAAGCACTTCGACAGCGCTGGAGAACGCGATCATCGAGAAGTTCGGCAGCGTCAGGAAGCCGAAATGGGCGAGCGATGAAACCGGTGAAACGCAGGCTGCGGGCGCGACAGCAACGGCGGACGTCACATCGGTCTCCTGGCGAGGAGGTTGCAGGGGGCCAGCCCCGCGGCGCAAGCCGCGGAGGCCGTTATCCATGTTCAGGATGAGCGGCCGGGGTCCGGCCGCCGGAGCTCACGCCTGAGCGGGCGCGGCTTTCACGCGAAACAGCTGCTTGAGACCCGAGAACAGCGGCGCCTTCACGGTGCCCGGCGCACGGCCGAAGCTTTCGGTGATGCGATCGAGAATGATCGCGAGCAACACGACCGACAGGCCGCTTTCGAAACCGAGGCCGATGTCGAGGCGCTGGATACTGGCGAGCACGTCGTTGCCGAGGCCGCCCGCACCCACCATCGACGCGATGATCACCATCGACAGCGCCATCATGATCGTCTGGTTCACGCCCTGCATGATCGACGGCAGCGCGTTCGGGAACTGCACCTTGTACAGCAGCTGCCACGGCGTGCAGCCGAAGGCCTGGCCGGCTTCGACGATCTCGCGGTTCACGTGGCGGATCCCGAGGCTCGTCAGGCGCACCGCCGGCGGCATCGCGAAGATCACCGTCGACAGGATCCCCGGCACGCGGCCGAGACCGAACAGCATCGCAGCCGGAATCAGGTAGACGAACGCGGGCATCGTCTGCATCAGGTCGAGGATCGGGCGCACGATCGCGGCGACCCACTTGCTCTTCGCGGCCCAGATGCCGAGCGGGATGCCGAGCACGAGGCTGATGATCGTCGACGACAGCGTGAGGCCGAGCGTGATGACCGTCTGGTCCCAGAAGCCCGTCGCGAAGATCAGCAGCAGCGACAGCGTCGTGAACAGCGCGAAGCGCCAGCCCACCCGCCACAGCCCGACGCCGATGAAGATGGCCATCATCAGCCACATCGGGATCGCCTGCAGGCCGTGCTCGACGAATGCCGCGAGCCCCTCGATCGCCTGGCCGATCGCGTCGAACGTCTTGGCGTCGTGGTCGAGCAGGTAGTGAACGGACTGGTCGACCCAGGTACCGAGCGGAATCATTTCAGACATGGGAACCTCGCGAACGCGTGATGGCCTTCAGGATGAGCGCACGATCGACCGAGCCGCAGTAGCAGCCGTCGTCGTCGACGACCGGCAGCGCATTCGGGCTCGCGACCACGCGCGCGACGACATGTTCGAGCGACGCATCGCGGCGGATGGATTCGATCGGGCTCACGGACGGCGTCGCCTGGCCGATCGCATCGCGCGTGACGAAGCCGCGGATCTTGCGTTGCGCATCGAGCACGAACGCATAGTCGGCACTGCCGTTCAGCGTCGCCGCGACGTTCGCGGCATCGCACTTCGACACGATCGGCACGGCGCCCGTCTGCATCAGGTCGCCGGCCGTGAGGTAGCGGCTGGTGTCGATGCCGTCGAAGAACGCGCGCACGTAATCGTCGGCCGGGTTCGCGATGATGTCCTGCGGCGTGCCGACCTGCACGAGCCGGCCGCCTTCCATGATCGCGATACGGTTGCCGATGCGCAGCGCTTCTTCCAGATCGTGCGACACGAACATGATCGTGCGGCGTTGTTCCTTCTGCAGCTGCAGCAGCACATCCTGCATTTCCCGGCGCTTGAGCGGATCGAGCGCGGAGAACGCCTCGTCCATGATCATCAGCGACGGGTTCACGGCCAGCGCGCGGGCGAGGCCGACGCGCTGCTGCATGCCGCCCGACAGTTCCGACGGCAGCTTGTGCGAGAACGGTGCGAGGCCGACCTGCTCGAGCACTTCCATCGCGCGGCGCTCGCGCTCCTTCTTGCCGACGCCCGCGACTTCCAGGCCGAACGCGGCGTTCGACACCACGGAGCGATGCGGCATCAGCGCGAACGACTGGAACACCATGCTCATGTCCTTGCGGCGCAGCGCGGTCAGCGCCGAGCGGCGCGCCGACGCGACGTCGAGCCCGTCGATCATCACCTTGCCGGCGCTGGGATCGACCAGCCGGTTCACGAGGCGGATCAGCGTGGACTTGCCGGAGCCGGACAGGCCCATCAGCACGAAAATTTCGCCTTCCTGCACATCGAAGGAGACGTTGTGCACGCCGACGACCTGGCCGGTGCGCTTGAGCACATCGTCCTTCGTCGCGCCGGCGGCGAGCATGTCGAGCGCCTGCTGCGGGTTGCTTCCAAACACCTTGCACAGACCTTCGACCACGACCTTGGGGGCATCCATCGAAACCTTCTCCTCGTGTAGCGGGACTCGCGCTTGTCTTAGCGTGCCTACATAGTTGCCAGAAAAAACCCCGACCTGCCGACGAATTACGACAAACGCTTGCGCAAATACGACACGGCCGCCAGCCCCGCCGGGCGGGCCGCGGCACGCGGCGGCACCCGATTGCGGCGGCGCAATACGCGCATGTCCAGCAACGACGGGCATCGCGGGTCGGACTTGTGCGCAGCAGCGCGGCGCATATCGCGTCGCGCGTTGCGGCAAATCGCATCGGGCACGCGTCGCTTTACGACAATTTCACGTCCGATCACGCGCCGATCTGCTCAGACGAAAGCGTATCGTCTCCCCCGATAAAAAGCATGACCGTGCAAAAAACCGCGCGGCGACACCGGACGGAGCACGCCGCGATACCGCGCCAACCCGGAAATTTCGCGACAGCCGCTGTGATACATTCCCCGCCAACACGCCGATCGCGACGCAGGCCGCCACGCGGCCACCGTGGTCGGCAGCGCATGCCGGTTCGCCTGCCGGCCATGCCGATACCGCCTCGACCGGCAAACGTCCGATCGCAGGCCGATAACGATACGAGAGAGAGGGAGCAAAGGCGAGATGAACTGGGCTTTTACCGCAATCGGCTTCATCGTGGGCGGGATTGCCGCATTGATCGGGGATTTCTCCGGCATCACCGGCGCAGTGCTCGGTGCCGCGATCGGATTCTGCCTCGACAACACGCTGCAACAGCGCAAGCGCAAGAACAACGGCACGGCCCCCGGCGCGTTCGCGATGCAGGCACCGCCCGCCCAGCCGCCGGTTCCCTTGGCCGAGCGCGTCGCGCGCCTCGAGGCGACCGTCGAGACGCTGACGCGTGAAGTCGCGTCGTTGCGCGGCCAGTTGGCCGGCGCGAAGGCCGGCTCGGCCGCGACTGGCGCGACCGTGTACACGCCGACCGGGGCCGCCTCCGCCTCCGCCTCCGCCTCCGCCTCCGCCTCCGCCTCCGCCTCCGCCTCCGCCTCTGCCTCTGCCTCGGCATCCCCATCCGCATCCTTGCCGCCTTCGGTCGCCCTGCCGCCGCGCATGCCTGCCCAGCCGGCCGCCGCACGCCCGGACGCATCGGTATCCGCATCGGCACCCGTTCCCTCCCCCGTTCGCGCCGCCACGCCGGCACCGACACCGGCCGCCGCGATCCGCGCGAGCGAAACGCCTGCCGCCGCGGCGCCCGCACCGTCGGCTCCCCCCGCGCCGCCCAAACCGCGCGAACCCGACCTCGTCGAGCGCGCATTCCGCGCCGCGCGCGACTGGCTGCTCGGCGGCAACACGGTCGTGCGCGTCGGGATCATCGTGCTGTTCTTCGGCGTCGCGTTCCTGCTCAAGTACGCGGCCGACAACAACATGCTGCCGATCGAATTCCGCCTCGCCGGCACCGCGCTGGCCGCGGCCGCGCTGCTCGCGATCGGCTGGCGCGTGCGCGCACGCCGTGCGGCGTACGGGCTCGTGCTGCAGGGCGGCGGCGTCGGCATCCTGTACCTGACGATCTTCGCCGCGACCAAGCTTTACGCACTGCTGCCCGTCGGCGCCGCGTTCCCGCTGATGGTGGCCGTGTGCGCGCTGAGCGCGTTCCTCGCGGTGCGGCAGAACGCACTGCCGCTCGCGTTCATGGGCACCGCGGGCGGCTTTCTCGCGCCGGTGCTGCTGTCGACCGGCCACGGCAATCATGTCGCGCTGTTCAGCTACTACGCGCTGCTGAACGCGGGCATCTTCGCGATCGCCTGGTTCAAGGCCTGGCGTCCGCTGAACCTGCTCGGCTTCGTGTTCACGTTCACGATCGGCTCGGCATGGGGCGTGACGGCCTACCGCCCCGCGCTGTTCGCGAGCACCGAGCCGTTCCTCATCCTGTTCTTCCTGATGTACGTCGGCATCGCGCTGCTGTATGCGGTGAAACGCGAACTCGCGCTGCGGCACTACGTGGACGGCACGCTCGTGTTCGGCACGCCGATCGTCGCGACCGCGCTGCAGGCATCGCTCGTGAAGGACATGCCGTTCGGGCTCGCGTGGAGCGCCGTCGCGCTGTCGGCGTTCTACGTCGTGGTCACCGCGTGGCTCGCGCGGCGCCGCGACCGCCTCGCGCTGCTGTTCGAATCCACGCTCGCGCTCGCGGTGATCTTCGCGACGCTGGCCGTGCCGCTCGCGTTCTCCGGCCCGACGACCAGCGCCGCGTGGGCGATCGAAGGCGCGGCCGTCGTGTGGCTCGGCGTGCGCGAGAAACGCATGCTGCGGTTCGGCTTCGGGCTGCTGATGCAGGTTGCCGCGGCCGGCGCATTCTTCACGAGCCTGCTCGGGCCGGCCGACGCCGCCGCACTGCCGGTGCTCAACAGCCCATACATCGCGATGCTGCTGATCGCGCTCGCCGGCCTGTTCACCGGCTGGTGGCTGCACGGGCGCGGCGAAGCGCGCGCGTGGCATGCGTGGATGCCCGAGATCGGCGCCGCGGCCGCCGCTTGGGGGCTGCTGTGGTGGGTGAGCGGCGGCCTGCACGAGATCCTCGTCTACGCGAGCCGTCACGTCGACCTGCATGCCGACCGCTTCGTCGTCGATACGACTGCGCTGTTCGCGGCCGGCACCGCGTGGCTCGCGCATGCCGCGCGCCGCCGGCTGGCGTGGCCGCTCGCCGAATGGCCCGCGCTCGCGCTGACGCCGGTGCTGGCGCTGCTCGCGCTGCGTGCGTTCGATGCACACGAGGCTCCGCTGTCGGGGATGGGCGCGTTCGCGTGGCCCGTCGCGGTCGGCGCAGGACTTGCGCTGCTGTGGCGCCAGTCGCGCGGCACGGCAGGCGCCGGTTCCGCGTCAGGCTCGGCACGCGGCGGCGCGCCATCCCTCTCCGCAGGCATCGTCGCGCCGCTGCATACGCTGATGTTCTGGACCGTGTGCGGGCTGCTGTCGCTCGAAGGCTTCTGGCGCCTGCGTGCGTACGTGCCCGAAGGCGCGTGGAGCTGGAGCGCATGGGCCTACGGTTTCGGTGCGCTGCTCCTGCTGGTGTCGGGCCCAGGCTCGCGGCTGCGCTGGCCGGTTGCGGCGTTTCCGCGCGCGTACCAGGTATGGGGCGCGGCGCCGCTCGCCGCGCTGCTGTGGCTGTGGAGCATCGCCAGCGTGATCAGCGACGGCAACGCCGCGCCGCTTTTCTGGCTCCCGCTGCTCAACCCGCTCGACGTCGCGCAGTGCCTCGTGTTCGTCGCGTTCGCCGTGTGGCTGCGCCGCCTGAAAACGCTCGGCATCGCGTGGCATCCGCGCGTCGTCGACTACGCGGCCATTGCGACCGTGTTCCTGTGGTTCAACGCACTGATGCTGCGCACGCTGCATCATCGCTTCCACCTGGCCTACGACATCGACACCGTGCTGTCGTCGTTCGGCATCCAGCAGGTGTTCATGGTCGGCTGGAGCCTGTTCGCTTTTGCCGGGATGTGGCTGACGCGCCGCGACGGCATCGCCCGCATGTGCGCGCTCGCGTCGCTGCCGCTCATCGTCGTGATGTGGGTGTGGACCTTCTACGCGAACTTCACGCAGGACGGCGGAAGCTGGGCGCGCGTGCCCCTCTTCAACCCGCTCGACCTCGTGCTCGCGGTCGTCTATGCACTCGCCGCGTCGTGGTTCGTGCGCGCACGCAAGCTTGGCTGGTCGTTCGGCAAGTATCGCGTCGAGCTGGTGAGCGCGGCCGGCGCGACCGCGTTCCTGTGGCTGAACGCGATCCTGTTGCGCACGCTGCATCACTGGGCCGGCGTGCCGTACGAACTCGGCGCGATGGCGGCATCGACGCTCGTGCAGGCGTCGGTGTCCGTGTACTGGACGCTCTGCGCGCTCGCGATCACGATCTGGGCCACGCGCCGCGGGCTGCGTCCGCTGTGGTTCGTCGGCGCCGCGCTGCTCGCGCTCACGGTCGTCAAGCTGTTCCTGTTCGACCTGTCGCACGTGTCCGGCATCGAGCGCATCGTGTCGTTCATCGGCATCGGCGTGCTGCTGCTGTTGATCGGGTATTTCTCGCCGCTGCCGCCGAAGGCCGCCGCGCAACAGGACGACCACGCATGAAACGACTCGCCGCCCTGCTCGGACTGAGCCTGCTCGCGTCATTCGCGGCGGCCGACGGCCGCGCAGCGCAGCGCTTTGCGCTCGACCTCGACGGCACCGCCGCGTATTACCAGCTCACCGTGCCGCAGCCCGTCTATGCGGCGAGCCGGCGCGAGGATCTCGGTGACGTGCGCATCTTCAACAGCGCGGGCGAGCCGGTGCCGTATTCGCTCGACGCCCCCGCGGCGGCCGCGGCCGCCGTCCCGCCGACGCGCACGCCGGTGCACTGGTTTCCGCTGCCGCCTGCCCGCGCCGACAACGCCAACGCGCCACTCGGCGTGACGGTCGGCCCGGACGGCGCGCTGCGCGCGGGCGTCGCCGCACCGGTGCGCGCGAAGCATGGCGCGGATCTCGTCGACCTGTCGCATGCGGAGGGCGAGATCGACGCGCTGCTCGTGCACGTGAGCGACGACAGCTACCAGGGGCGTGTGGCCGTCGAAGCCAGCGACGACCTGCGCAGCTGGCGGCCGCTCGGCAGCACGCAACTGCTGAAGGTCGGCCGCGGCGACGCGATGCTGGTGCAGGAACGCATCGCGCTCGAAGGCGCGGCGCCGCGCTACCTGCGACTCGACTGGCTCGACGGTGCGCCCGCGATCGCGTCGATCGACGTCGAGACGCACCTGCGCGATGCGCGCGGGGCCGACACCGCATCCGTGCCGCGCCAATGGCGCGACGCCGTGCGCGTGCGGGCCGGCGGCACGCCTGGCGAGTATCTGTTCGACACCGACGGCGCCTATCCGGTCGACCGCGTGCGCATCGACCTGCCGCAGCCGAATACCGTCGCGCGCGCGACGCTGCAGAGCCGCGCCGACGCGCAGGCGCCGTGGCGCGACGTCGCGGGCGCCGTGCTGTTCCGGCTGCAGGGCAAGGCCGGCGAGCAGCGCAATCCGCCGCTCGAATTCGCGGCGAATACGGATCACGCGTGGCGGATCGTCGTCGACATGCGCAATGGCGGATTCGGCGGCGGCCAGCCGGCCGTCGCGATCGGCTGGCATCCGGCCGCGCTGACGTTCGTCGCGCGCGGCACGCCGCCGTTTACGCTCGGTGTCGGCGACGCGTCGCTCGTGTCGTCGGCCGTGAGCCGCGACGCATTGCTGGTCGGCATGGCGCCCGAAGTGCGGCCCGCGCGCGTCGGCGCGGCGTTGCCGGTGTCGGCGGTCGCGCCGGCGTCAGTGGCCGATACGGACGCACCGCGCCGCTACGTGCTGTGGGGCGCGCTGGTCGTCGCGGTCGGCGTGCTCGGCACGATTGCGTGGCGCCTCGCGAAAGGCGGTGGCGATACGCGCCGCGACGGGTGACGCGGGGCGCTCGTCGCCCGTCTTTACGCGCCGTTTATCGGGCGAACCGGTTTCTTTCGACGGTCGCAATGCGTAACTGCGTACAGTCGTCGCATCGGAACCACGATGCGACGACATGCAGGAAACCTATCCATCGTATGACCGGCCGCTGCCACGCACGCGCGTGCGCCCGGCCTTGCGGCTGAAGCGGCTTCTGCTGCTCTTCCCGATCATGCTGCCGCTGCCGATCGCGCTGCCCGCGCATGCGGACGACACACCCGCGGCGCCGGACAGCGCCGTCAGCGCGCCCGCCCCCTCGCTTCCCCCGACCCTCGACACGATCGTCACCGCGCTGCGCGACCGTTTTCACGTCGCGTACGCCGACGCGCGCACGATCGCGCGAGCAGTGCAGACCGAATCGGATCACTACGGGCTTGCGCCGGCACTGCTGCTCGCGATCATCGCGGTCGAGTCGGGCTTCGATCGCCACGCGGTCAGCGTCGCCGGCGCGCGCGGGTTGATGCAGGTGATGCCCACCGCTCATCGCGATCTCGTCGCGCACGTGAAGGATCTCTCCGATCCGGCCACCAACGTGCGGATCGGCGCGGCGATCTTCCGCGGCTATCTCGACGATGCGGACGGCGACGTCGAAACCGCGCTCGTGCGCTACAACGGCGGCACGAAGCGCTATGCGCAGCGGGTCGCGCTGCGCGTGCAGCAATTCGACGCGCAACTGCGCAGTACGAACGGCGCGGCGAGCGACGCGCCGCGGACGGCCGCGAACCCCTGAGCGCGTCGCTACCGTGCGCCGGCGAGCCGGTAACCGACGCCCGTCTCCGTGACGATGTACGCGGGCCGGCGCGGATCGCACTCCAGCTTGCGCCGCAGGTGGCCGACATATACGCGCAGGTAGTGCGCATCCTTGCCGTGTGCCGCGCCCCACACTTCGCTCAGCAGGCGGTCGTGCGTCAGCAGCCGCCCGCGTGATGCGCGAGCGCGGCCAGCAGCCGGAATTCGATCGGGCTCAGATGGACGCGCGCCCCGCCGCGCAGCACCTGGCGATCGCCGAGATCGACGGTCACGTCGCCGAAGCGGACGCACACCGCATCGATGCGCCCGCCGCCGGCTTGCCGCCGCAGGTGCGCACGAATCCGCGCGATCAGCTCGGCGGCGCCGAACGGCTTGGTCAGGTAATCGTCCGCGCCCGCGTCGAGCGCGGCCACCTTGTCGCTTTCCGCACTCAGCGCCGACAGCACGATCAGCGGCGCGGCCGAGCACGCGCGCAGCGCACGGATCAAGTCGGTGCCGCCGAGATCGTGCAGGTTCGTGTCCGCGACGATCAGGTCGGGACGTCGCGCGCCGACGGCCGCTACGCCCGCCGTACCGGTCGCGGCCTCGAAGACGTGCATGTGTTCGGCCTTCAGCGCGACACGGACGAAATGCCGGATGAACTTGTCCTCGTCGACGATCACGATGACGACGCTCGGTTCGCTCATCCGGCAGCGCCTTCGTCCGGTGCGTGATGCGCGCCTGCGCAAGGGGCACGGTGCGCGCTCATGCTCACGCCCATCCGCAGGCCACCAGCACCATGTCGATCAGCTTGATGAACGGGAACGGCAGCAGCACGCCGCCGAGGCCGTACAGCAGCAGGTTCCTGCGCAGCAGCGGCGCCGCGCCGAGCGGACGATAGCGCACGCCCTTCAGCGCGAGCGGAATCAGCGCGACGATGATCAATGCATTGAAGATCACCGCGGACAGGATCGCGGATGCAGGCGACGCGAGATGCATCACGTCGAGCACGCGCAGCTGCGGATACGTCGTCGCGAACGCGGCCGGGATGATCGCGAAATACTTCGCGACGTCGTTCGCGATCGAGAACGTCGTCAGCGACCCGCGCGTCATCAGCATCTGCTTGCCGATCTC